>JASANE010018312.1:0-40504 GCA_030248225.1 Trileptium ribeirensis | reverse complement strand
TCCGGTTTCGTGATGAGCCGCCTCGCGTTATATTGTTTTTCACGATATATTCTGGCAAAACTCTTAACTGAGCCAGCAGAATTCAAATTTTAGTTCTTCAATTTACATTTAATCCAGTGTTCTCATCTTAAATGTGCTCATATTATGACAGTCTGACTTCAAACTTAATAAGAAATTAGCATTCAACCAGAAGATTAGTAAATTAGCTGTTGTACTTGTTCTGCAACTTAGGTTAAATCTTTCTTAATAAAACGTCCGGGTGACACATGTTTGTTTATACGTTTTTGTCATATCCGTCAGGCTGTTATGTCACATTGTTTTCGCTTTTTACAGCAGTATTTAACCGACTCCAACTGCCGCTTAGTTCGTTAGGACGGTGTGCAGCAAACGTCAGAGATTTGATTGATAGCAAGAAAATAAGCAGGTAATTTTTCTACTATACCATTTATTTTTTCAATTCATTAACAAGTGTTAAATGTAGACGCTTAACAGACAGTATACCGAGATCACCTTGAAATACAAATTATGCAATTTAATTAATATTTCCACAAAAAATAATAACAATTTATAATGATTCCACTCATTGCCGTCGTTAGCGCCCGCCCAAAACCTCATTTGGTGGGGGAAGGGTCATGAAGTGGGCCAGGTATCTAAAGGGTGCTCTATCCAAACTGCCAAACCGCAAACCGCAAAAATATAATAAACTAAAAAATTAGCCCAGCCGGAGCTCCCATGCAAAATATTGTATTTCCGACTGCAATTTTTTGCTCAATTACTTATGACGGAGGTTCATATCCACTCCAGTATAGCAGGTTTGCAGGCCAGTCTTGACAGTGGTAAGGCCCGCGATGTTTGTTTCTCGGTTGGTATGAGCCATAAACGCTGCGGCCATTCGGAAGTGGCCGGTTGTCAGAAACTGAAACCGGTTGAGGCGTTGTCCACTGCAACCGGTAAACCACTGTGAAGCACTTGGTGTTGTTGGTGTAGCTGTGGAAACCGCTGCTTCAAATGGTCTAGGCGTGAGATCCAATCGTCTTCTGGCTGCTTTGTTGAGTGTGAAGTGACAAAATGGGACGCCCGTTGGCCACAACGATAGCAGCAAAGAAAGTGATATTACAACATGGAAGTCCGTTGATTTCGTTTCCAGTTTGAACACATGAAGTTGTATGAATCTATTTGCAGTCATGTTTTGTTAGATTTTGGACAACTTACTAATTGCTATATATCTATATTGGCGGTCTCTTAATACCGACAAATTTTGCAAAGTTTTGCGGTTTAAAGCAACAATCGATCTTTAGCTGTATCCGCAACGACAATACAAACCATCGGTCAGATGTAGCCTACACTGTTGTGGAATCCGTAGTAGCTCAGTATGCACCGCTCTGCGAAAAACTCGTAGGAGAATAACCGCACTCTTCTTGGTTTGATATGGAGTGTAAACGCTTTAAGGCCGACATTTGGAAGATGGAAAGATTTTGGAGGTTGAATCCTCAATCGGACACACGACGTTGTTATCTTCACAGTAAGCTTGCGCGTAGATGTCTGTAGCGCTTAATGCAGACTGGAATCTTCACCTGGCCCCGTTAGCAATTCAAAGAATGCGAATATTATAAGTTCTACGCCGACATATGGCGAAAACTAAAAGTCACTGTATATTCGTCAGACGATTTTGCTTTATTCATTAGCGAAAAGATTAACTAAAAAACGATCAACATTAACCACACCCAACACACTGTTAACAATTCAGATGCTCTATTTCAAAACAATGTTCACCGTTTTCCCAGTGCACTTCAAGCAAACTCTAAATAAGTTTGTAACACAGCTTATATAGCTAAAGCATCAAATTGACCTAACGCACGGTTAGCTAAATTAGCTGTATTACTAGTCAGTTGTAGCACACCCAGGCGTGCGTCAAGTAATTTGTACGTACGGTTGTGTTCTTTAACTCGTTCAAATTCGTGCTGACGCACTCGTCTGAACTCGCCACAACCGTGTGTACAAATCACTTAACGCACGATAGCTGTACTACAACTATTATATACTTGTTATGCATCATTTACCTTAAGATGTGTGCACCTAGGGCCCCGGATTTTGTCACAGAGAAAATTTCGGCTCGTGACAAAAAGGCACAGTCACATCCGGCGTTTCTTAAATTAAATAAATAGCTAAGCTATGTTAGTATGTTTGTACGGGCCGGGAGTGGCTATGTCTCAGAGTTTGATAGCCTACTGAAAAAATATTTATTATATTCAATTTAGCAGATTGTGTTACATCTAAATAATTAGCTCTGGGACCAAAAAAGGCAAGATGACTAGTACTTAAAAGCAAAGCGCATAAATTCAGGCAAAATAAATACGTAAATATAGCTATTTTCAAAATTTACAAGCCAACCTAGTAGCTATGTAAAACACGCTTTTTCATACACGAAAATTATGCTATTGTAACTGGAAGTATGTTTTACAAATATATGACAATAACTATCATCAATTTCCATTTTGTAGCGATTTCCTGTTGTCGTCATATATTTCTGGTTTTAGAGCCCATTCCGACCTTTGTGACAATTTATCAGCCTCACTTTACTATTAGCTAAACATACTTGTAGGGTGTGGCTCGGCCCAAAAAATGTCACATTGGCTGACCGGGGCTAGCCAAGCATGGCTTTAGAGCCGCGGCAGTCTGACAAAATTCGGCCCTGCTGCACACAGCTTAAGGTAAATGATGCATTATGTTAGCAGTGAATGCAAATTCATAACCATTTTGTTTTCAACAGTGTTAGCAGTATATACATAGCAAGAATGATTGACGATCGGAATTTGAAGGTTGATTAGTAGGCAAATTCGATAATATATCAGTTTTCGGCAAACGGCATATGGCGGTAAGTTGGAACGCTGGCTGTCATATGTAGAAAAATGTTTATTATGATTCGATTGGGTGTCATTAGAATAATTTGTCATATTCAATTCCGCAATTCACGACTGAACTAAACGACGATTGATTTTTGTTTTATATCTGCGTTACAAGTCAACACGACATTGTCGACGTTAGTGCTTTTACCGTTCTCTGTGTGGCTATCTAAGCAGTGTGCCGCCGCGGTTATGATCAATTACATGACACAAACTGATCATGTTGCCATCAATAAGCGTCGCAATGATTGCTAACATATATTAGCTACAGTTTGCTCAAAGAATAACTCTACTCAATATGTATAAATATATATTATATACAATTATATATATATATATATATATATTATATATATTTACATACATAGATATATAGATATATATATAATATATATAAATATATGTAAACATATATATTTATATATATATATATATATATATATATATATATATATAAATGTATAAATATATATTATATACATCTGTGTGTGTGTGTGTGTGTGTGTGTGTGTGTGTGTGTGTGTGTGTGTGTGTGTGTGTGTGTAACTGGCTTACATATTGCATTCGTTGTAGAACAATTCCGATTCTACAGGTTTAGATTAATTTAAAACTTATAGCAATTAAATATTTAATTGGGTGAATGGGTAAAGTTAGCTTACCCTCAAGGTTGTTCCGTCACCTTCTTTTAATGTATAAAATCACATAAAAGACTTCTGCGTCTAACTTTTTATATTCAAAATTTATACAGAATCTTATTCCCAAACCCAAGTTTCTAAACGGGAATTTGGGTAATTAAAATTGAAAGAAAAACAAAATTACAAACATTTCACGAAAAGGAATTCTAAAATCCGCCCTGTGGGAACGTAATATAACATGCCCTTTGAGTTAGAAGCATTGGTGATTCAGAAGCAAAAATGAATGCCAACAATTCTAACAAAACCATAGGCCATCGGTATTACTAGCTTGCCCTGAATATAGCAAAAACTAGTAAAAGGCAAAGCTCGACAACGTGTATGTTTGTTTTAAATTACTACAAATATGAGTTTTCTCTAACGCATCAATTAGATTAGTTCCGTAACCCATAATCCGATGCAGTTCATTTTGACACCAATCCACTCAACTCGTAAACGCACATCCATACATATATTGATTTTTTCTGGAAAATTTTTTCGTATAAATACTGCTGGAATAGATACTGTCTGAACTTTCGGGCCAAGTCAATAAATTTCCGCTGTATCTTTAATGCTGACCTTCATGCTAGGGTAGATTCTAGGAACGACCCAATATCTAGGTCGTATTTTTTACAAATATATTATAAACATTTACATATTATAAATTTCCTGCATTCTGACTATTGTATATTCTGACAATCTCTTGCGCTTTTGCAATGCTTTGGCGAAAAAGGTGCGTTATAAATGTCACTATTATTATTTTCTATATAGAGATTGCTAACGAAAGCTTTATAAAAATCACTAGAAAGTAAGTGTACTACCAGAGATAAAACGGAAATTTCCATGAAAATAAAGAGAAATGATTTCAATTTTCAGGAAAGCTTCCATATTGAAATAACTTGCTTTTACGTAATAATATCAGCATTTCGTTTGTGGATTTTGACGTCATTTGTTGACATTTGGAATAGCATTATGTCATCAGGCATGATGTCAAACCTTTTCCCTTATTGGCTCACGATGATAGAAATGGTTACTCATTACCTAGCATATAAATTCTAACCTATCTAGGTACTTCTCGACATACCATCGCCGTAGGGCCTGCTCCCGATAGCCAGAGCCACTTGTTTGCCACAAGTCCCGACTTCTGCTATAAAATACAAACTTTACGTTAGCTTTCAGCGGGGTGTAGACAAGGTGCTAGATAGAAACGTATATGGGTACTTCGTAATTTGGTGAAGATTTTAACATGTCACTTTGCTATGAATAGTCCAGCAAAAAACAACGAATCCCTTGATGATTTAAACTTAAAGATACAAATCTGTCACTTGCCTGATCGTACAGAAAGATTTTGCCTATTTAGGTATAAACCCAAAACAGGTTTTGCATATTTATACTGCAAAATTCTAAGGTTGTTTTTAGGCTGTCATTATGTCAGAATACCAAGTCATTCTATTTGCTCGCTCGACGTTGTGTTCTCAGGGTCATGAGCTGCTAATCGTCATCAACTTAATAACCAACGCTAAATCTAAGACCCACCGCAGTGAAACTACGCGCTGATGCAGCGTTTACGTTATAAAGGAACTCCATGTGAAAGTTTTGTCCACCTTGAGTGTATTTGCCACCATTAAATATATGGTGTCTTTGACACCATGGTGTTTGTGGTTGTATTTTCATATTGTATACATAGGTAGTGTAGTGTCGATAATAGTATGGTGTAGACCAAACCATAAAATTTATATGGTGTTAGCTACACCATGCTGTTATTGACATGCCTTATATAATGTGTTTGTGGATGGTGTCCTTGACACCGTCAGTAATAAACAATAGGTAAGTTTAGCCACTATAATTAAGTTGATGGTGTCTGGTACACCATCTGTTGCGTTCTATAGTGTAGGTATATACCGTACACCACTGGATGGTGTGGTCTAGGCCATTGGGGGACAAAGCTTTCACATGGGGGTCTTTTATAACGTAAACGCCGCAAGATAGATTTTAAAATTTTATGAAACCACAGTATCTCTTACGGACGCCTAAGCTGGTTTACGTAGCCACCCCAGCTCTAAATCTGGCACCGCTTTCAATCAAATTGTATCACCATTACTAGCAAAAAACTGTATTGCACTGAATTGAATTCGCTAATTACAGCAGATACTAAATAATGATAGAGCAGCTGCTGGTTCTTGTTTTACTAAAGCCAACTATTTGATAAATTTAATCCTGATATACGAAACACGAGCTAATATATGGTTGGACTTTAATTGTTATATATTAACAACGGTTTTTATTGACTGATTACCGTTATATACCATGAAAGATAGGTTAAGAACGCGTTTTTGAGTGCCGACTCAAATATGGGCTTACTTGGCAATATGTTTTATAAAAATTATTGGAGTATAATACTATTTTTGACGAATCATGTCTATATTTCTATGTAGCATAATGCTGCTCTCCAAGGGCGCAGGTGGGGGAGGGGGTGAGCAACGTCCCTTTCCGATCAAGACACGACGTTATATTCGAAGTGCAATTTGGGTACAACAAACTGTCCATGAGTTGTGCAAGGGTTTCCACCTATTTCGGAGTTTTATTAACTAGCCGTGGTGTCGAAATGATCAGGATTAATGTCAATGATACAGCTTTTGGACATTAGACATTGTGTAGTTGGTAAGGGTCAAACTCGTTATAAACTTACTTCGAAATTTCGTCAAAGTTGTCGTTTTTCGACGTGGAGAAAGTGTAACAGTTCGAAAACGTAATTTTTACTACTGGTACTTTAACGGAAACATATTGGTTACAGTTTGCGTATTAGATAATTTATTAAATAATGTAATTAGGTGAAGATAATTAGACTTAAGAGTAGCACTCGTCGGTCTTACCTTTTGTATTGAATATTCTTGGTTACTGCAGTCATGCTTCAAATTTTTGAAATCTGCTATTTGCTCGTATGTTGCGTATATTCTATGCAACTTCGACTTTGTAGTTAGTTCTTAGGTAATGTTGGTGATGGCTATATAGGTGGAGAGTATTATTAAAATTACCCACAGGTAAAATAGGCTACCCACATGTTAATATAACTTACTTGCAGGTAATTCGAAATTAGTCTAAGGTAAAATAGCTTACATGTGGGCACCCTATCCCGTTTTTAGAATACTATCAGCGGTGGATAATTGCAAGTGAGAATAGGATAATTCTATTCGCAGGTAGATCAAAATTAGGCGCTGGTAGTACTACCCTTTTTTAAAAATTCGGGCCCATATTTTGAAAATCAGCATTCTTAAAATCTCAAACTTGGTTTATCATCCGGTTACAATCTCACGGTATCGAATCTTTTTTTCAATGGAATACTCATGGAAATGTGTGTAGCATTATGTTATGTAGCCATTTACAATGTGTGAGGTACATAAAGTGAAACATAATATGTGTTCAGTATGAGTTTACAAATATTCTTAACGCGTTGGAAGTGTCAAAATGTGTTTTAAAATCGCTAATTCAACTACGATTTTACCAACCAGCGGTCTCTTTCGTGATTTCATATCTAACTTCGCTTGTGAGTGCAGTCTGATCGATAAAATGTGAAATAACACCAGCGGAATTGTGTATTAGTTGCATGCAAACAACAAAATTTCGTTATAAGATCAGATTAGATTATAGTTTTTTGCGTTGAACATATAAAACATTATAAACAAAATATATATTTCATAAACTCGCTGTTATATCCTATAGTGTTTCGTATTTTTGTTGCAACGTTTTGATGCGATTAACCAAAAGAATTATATCTTTAACGTTGAGACTTATAACACAGCGTAACGCTAAAAGTTAACAATCTCTACCCAGTTGATCGCTGTCTGTCAAGTTGATTGATTGATTGATTGATTGATTGATCAACGAACTTATTAATCGATTACATTGATTGTTTATGGTGGTATGGAACGAAATACAAATTTTTGTTCATTTCCTAGTATACATACGAGACTTTACATTTACTGCAGTGTACCCGAAATAAGGGAATGAATGTTCATTAAACGTTGGTCTGCAAAGGATGCTTACGAACGTTCGCAGAACACTCCCAGACGTTTTATAACAAATACAAAAATGGAGATGAATGAATATAGAAATGGGGTACGAAAAATTTGATTAATGTGTAGTACGATGAGTACGTGGGCACATGGGTACCTGGGCACATGGGTACGTGGAACATGGGTACCTGGGCACATGGGTACGTAGGAACATAGGTACCTGGGCACATGGGTACGTGGGACCATGGGTACCTGGGCACATGGGTACGTGGGCACATGGATACGTCACTTATTATTGTTCAGTTAAAATGCCAACAAATACAACTACTCAATTTCAGAATGAATTTTTTCGACTTATGTTGATAATAAAAATAGTTTTGTGGTAGAATTTGAGATAACACTTGAAATTATTCCAAATGTAATTTTAACATAAAATGAAGCTCCAAAAAACATCATCAATTATGTGAGCTGTTGCTCAGAAACCCACGAGTCTCAGGGTTATAAGTCTTCCATGTGGATTTGGTGTGAGTCCCATCGTCAAACAACAACTAACGCTAAGTTGATATATTTCAACGGATTCAATAAGGTTGATTTGGAAATTTTGAAACCCAACTTAGAGAAAATGTGTTATTATTTCTTCGATGAATCAGTATGTGATCTGGATTTCATTATTGAAAAGAAATTAACTTTGGAATCGTTTAAGTGATGCGTAGATATTTGTAATAATTTATTGTGTCGCTAAATGATATTGGGTAGAGAATTCTATAATATTAGACAGTTAGAATTAAGTAATTTTATTTCAATGTTGACAGGAAATTAGCCCATAATATTGAAATACATCTATTGCACAAAGTTTGTTGTTCAAGCGTTATAAGACGATTATGCGAGCGGTTGTACCTGGTTAAAACTGAAAATACCTCGCGATTATACAATTTTTTTATTTTGTGATATTTCATACAAAGGCTTGTCTTAGGACCGTTGGATTATCTGCTTATGCTGGTTAAAAAGGCACAATACAAAGACATGAAAGCGCAAACTGTTTCAATGAAACGACAATCCATCTCTCGAACCGGAGACATAATTGTTTAGATTTAGAATCGTGTTAATAAAGTTGATGGCCAATGTAACTTTTTGGGGCGGAAGTAAAATGCATGCTATGCCGTTCTCGATATACTAAAGCTAAGCCTTAGTCTTAGCCTAAGCTAAGGTTCCTATATGAGCCTGCAAAGCTCTATGAATGTGATCGGCAGATGACAGACACGGGTCGGGGACGACTTCACAGAAATTCTAAAGGTTGTATATTGGTAGAGCCAATCTTTACACCGGCTGAACAGTCAATAACTTTCGGCTGAAGTACATCAACTCCGTGTTGGAGTCATTAAGTTGCAGCATAAAGCCAATGGACAACCATGAGGTCCTCCAGCAGTTGCACAGTTATTTCAGTTGAAAGGTTTCGTAGATCTGGGCATAATCCGCATAACACTGCACTTGGAATCCCGTTGCGATTATGACGTCGATTAATGGAGCAGCTGCTCTATCTACGACAGCCGTTTGAAGTGGAGGCAATATTTTTCATGTGAAGACCAAGTCTATGTATAGCAGTCTTGGAAACGAAACAATTTACTTTAAATTACCCAATTTGAATCGCAAATTCGCAGCAATTCGTGGGTCGTCCAGACTAATATATGACCTTTTGCTGGGGTCAATTTTGTTGGAGTGGGGGCAAATCCAAGGTTAGGTGTAGTCCTCATTGATAATGTTAAAAGAGACCCGGGATGGGACCGAAGATGATTGAAAACCGGGCGTTCAAGCAGTATAGAGACGTATTGGATACTGGTAAAATGAGTTCTGGTGATCAGGAAATGGGTAGCGTGAGGTGGGAGTATTGATTGCTTTTTAAATGCTGGCTGGGACCGTGGCTGATGTAATTGAGTTATTTATTTGCTTCAATAATGCTTGAGCTAGAGTACTGCTGTAGTTGTTTATAAAAATTAGACGGATCACGTCCAGATCACTGAATTTAATATTGCTTCTTTCAATCATTGTTGTATCAATTTTACAGGATTGCGCTAACGAAATGCACATTTTTAGGGCTTCTGGAATGGTAATGGTAATTCGTTTTTATCATTGAAAACACCCTATAGCATTTACGGTATAATACATTACAATATTAATAATATATATATAATTATAAAGTTTGCAGTAATTTATGTATTGTTTGCCAACGAAAATATTCAGTTCTGATATTCATTTTTTCATGCTTCAGTTCTTAGTTATCAGTAACCCGTTTAATAGTTAATAAGTTTCCCGAACGTACAAAAACTTCTCCATTGATTCAGTTTCGTATTATATTTTATGCGATACATGTCTGATTCATCAATCGATTGATTGATTGATGGCAATATCGAGAACGAACTCAAATATTCTACGCCGATCATCATCGCATCGATTTTAACTTTTTGTTCTATGCAGTGTCTATGTTTTGACGTTATTAACTCTGAGTTTATAGCTTTGTCTTTCAGATGATTTGTGGTAGTTTTGATTTGTGGCCTTGATTAATCGTGTGAAGTTGCCGCGTTTCGAAACGAATTCCCAGTTTCCAAAACAATTTCTACATTACGGTTCCATAAATCTTATTGCCGGAGAGAGGGATAGGGTAAACCCCTATGCTTCATCTACTCTTAAATCTTATCCTTCATGTAGTAGAAACACTGCAGTATTTGCGCTGTTTTTTTTTAAAATAGTTTATAGCCACAGACAGCTAAATCGTATATTATGGCTCGATAAACATATATATTTATTAAAGGCTAATAATTTTGACGGATTTAAAGAAAAACTTTCAAATTTGCTGTAAATAAAACTGCAGGAAGTTAAGGATACAAACAAAAAAATCCGCGATGCAGTTCAGCGATACACCCGTCGGATGGTCCGGAGAATCTCGGTCAGGTATGCAGGAGCGTTGTCTGCTACTGCGTTGCGGACGATCAGAATGATCTTGTATTTGATTCGTTAGTCCAGGAGCAGCCAATACAGTTGGCGCAGGACGGGGGAGATATGATCGCGTCGACGTGTGCCGGTTACAATTCGGGCAGCGCTGTGCGGTTACTACTTTTAGACCAACAGTGTACCTAGTTCAGACAGACTTAATCTCAGAGATAATTTTAAGTTACAGTTTTTAGAAAAATGTTATAGCAGATTATTAAAAAGTGAGAAAAAGCACTATGGGTTGGTTACTTTGGTTCCCAAATTTAATTTAGGAAAAATTCCCAAATATCTATCGTTACTAAATATTACTCTATATATTTGTACTGGTGTGTTATAAAATGTATTTATGCCATACATTCATAATTGCCTTACAAAAACCGTTTTACAAGTAAATAGATTTTGTTTAATTTAATAAATATTTGGTTGGTTCTACAGAGAAAAATACTTTGGAAATGTTTTCTGGCGCTTTGGAAACGTAATCCCAACAGAATTTTTCTATATATACATTTAAAATAGCGAACACAACACAGTAGTAGATGTTTAGGACAAACTATAAACACAAAAATTACAAATCCAGCTCACCAGAGTGATATTACAAACTTGCTGCATTCTGACTATTGTATATTCTGACAATCTCTTGCGCTTTTGCGAAAAAGGCGACTAAATAACTGCCATTATTATTAAAATGCCAAACATTTCACAAAATATATATTTTGTATTTCACCAACCAGCGGTTGATCTTATAGCGGCACAGCAAAAAACGCTTATCCTTAAAATTGTCTTACTATGTGAACAAAAAATATATGAATTACCAATCGAGACAACAAAAGTATCGCAAAAACTAAAAAATCGATGTCTGGACCGCACCAATATCGGAAAGGCTGAAAGAGAATTTGCTTTATCTGGTAAGAAAAACCATCTGAACGGTTCGGACGGACAAAATTTAAAACCGATCCGTACTGGTCAGCGCCTATCGCCAACTACGGGTAAATAATTTTTACTATTGGCTTCTTGACAGTGCCTTACTGAATATAAGTCTAAGTTAAAGACATTTCTATTGCCACAGGTCTTACCGTCATAATTTCAAAATTATCGTATTGTTATTAAGTGTCTTATTGTATCCAGCGCTTTTGAACCGCTATCAGCGAAAAGGGCATTTTATAAATGATTACGATTGTGTCTGACAACTCTTGTGTTTATGTCAGCTACTAACCGTAACGATTATTTTCTATGTTCTAATGGCGCAGCTACTATAGTTAAGTGGATCCTTAATCAATCGTATCATGTCCCTACTGATTTAGAATTTGTTTGCCTGTTGATTGTAGCAAACCAATTTCATTCTTTTCCACGACCAAACGTATGCAATCCAAGTTGGCATTTGTAGCAGTTGCACCAGCCAACGGTTGATGAAATATGAGTTTAATTTTGCATTAAGGTTCAAGAACCAAATCTTTATGCAATTTCAAACCGCAGCATTGATTTAGGCAGGTACAACAGCTGCGGATACATTGATTGTTTTAAGTTTGTTAGTGTACTGTATATTGGACAAAACTGAATAAAACCCAAGTGTTATTATAATATACATGGTACAGGTAACCCTGACAGGCAATACGTTATATTGCTAGTACAAAGAACAGCTTAGAGCCAGGAAAGCGCCGGTACCCCGGCTTAGGCTTATTGCGTGTCTCACATAAGGACTTTAGCTTATCGTAAGAAGGCTGACGCTTTGGCTTACTATATCGAGAACGGCATGGTATGCATTACACTATGGCCCTTCAAGCTATTATAGAATAAAATGTGAGATAACTCGATCGACTAAAACACCACAATAATAAAATATTAATCTTGTTTATTTAAATTTCCCTTCGTCTTTTTAGACTTGCAGAAATTAGTCTTTAATAGAAAATAAATGCAGTTGGTTTGTTTTTCTTAATTTTTCAGTGAATCGACGCTGAGTTTAAAAATATTTGTCGTTGTCGTCAAATGATAGTCGATAAACCTAATTAACCATAGAACAGTGGCTATTCTTTCTCGACTCGTTGATATCTACAGTTATACTGGCAACAACGACAACAATTAGTGATGATTAATGGTCCTAACCGACAATAGTTATTGGCAATAAATTAGTTTTCGTAGTTTAAACCATTCCATGATAAATTACTCCAATTTGAAACAAAATTTAGCCCAAAACTATTTAACATAAAAGAAAACTGTGTTATAAATCGTTCTGTTTTTTTTCCAAAAGAATCCTTCATTTTAAAGTTTCTCCCTATATTGTTTGTGCTTATATATTTATTTTCAAATTTTGTCTTGAAAATTTTGAGGCCTAAATCTAAAGCTTTATAGATATCTAAAATGCAAATTATTCTCTGATATTCATATTTGCCCTATTTCATAGCGACAGTAAACTTAGCCCACACTCACCATCCATCCTATTTTGATATTTCGATTCGTAAAGATGGTACCGCGCATTTTTGGTGAATCGTAAGTCGGCGCAAAATTGTTCGCGAACACACAGCTCTGCGACAGAAATCCGGCCAATTTGTGTCCGAACAGAATTCAACAAAAATTACCCAATATATTCCGAACGAAAATCTACCGGATTTGGATTAGTTTGGCTTTGTTAACGCACAATGTGAGCTAAATCCGTTAATCTATCTAACCTAGACGTCGATCCTAATATAGAAATCTACTGAGGTCAAACCAGGGCGCAGCTACGATACTCAAAATTGGGGAACCGGTGTAGCGTAATTGAGTAGACCACCTTTACTGGCTTTCATTTTGTCCCGCATATAGGTACGGGTGTATCATGACATTCGCATTCCCTTCATGCCGCGCCCGTGTGTCTGCCTCGTGAAATCGATGTATTTATGTCCAGCCTATTATAATATTAATAATAGTGGTAAACAATTATATAGCGCCTGTTTCATTATTATTCATTCTTGAGTCGTATGAACGCGTTTCAGAAGCAGAACTCTGCAGTAAATGTAAAGTCTCGTATGTACCATAGGAACTGAATAAATTTGTATTGTATTGTATTTCGTTAAACATTACCCTGCCACGTTTTATAAACACGGTCAATATCTAAATATGTTTTCAGCCTTTTTGTGAAATGTAGTCATGTTAGATTTAGATTCATTATGTCGCTAGGAAGTATGTTTGTCATTCAAAATAATCTCCGTTTAGGTATTAAGTATAATTATTGACATGGTCATAAAAATGTTATATATCATCTCCGCTACTACTCTTTATGAGCCATTGAATGCTTATCGTTGGATGGTTTGCAAGAATAGATGACAATTATATGTCGAAAATCCTGATTATAATGCGCTGTTATACCAAAATGAATAAAGTGGTGATCCTCGCTTTAAAATTCGATATTTGATTGAAAAGCTTCACTCACATAACATGATGGATCAGCTTTGATAAAATGTGTCTATAAAAGAATTCAAAGTTGACCGACTACGCTGAGTGACATTGCTCTCGAAATAATTTTTGGCTGTCGTTTCTTTTCAAATAAAATTAATCACAAATTTTAATGTTAATCGATTGCTGACATTGTTCCGACATTTGAGCTTCAATAGAGCTTTTCTTGCCTTCCTCGATGTTTATATATTGGAAACAGAAATACAGCGCTTTAAATAAATAAACCTTGAGAGTGCAGTTTTCTAATATCCTGGAAATGATAACTTGTTCGAACGTTGTTATAATCATTACTTGAAATGTACCAAAAATACATTGACAAAAAGAATGTAACAAATTGTAGCTTTTATACAGTACAATACAGTACAAATTTATTCAGTTCCTGTGGTACATACAAGACTTAACATTTACTGCAGTGTTCTACTTCTGAAACGCGTTCATGCCACTCGATAATGAGAACTCATTAAGCGTCGTCCGCACAGCATGCTTACTAGCGTTCGCAGAACATTGCCACACATGTTTATAATAAGGTAGATAATTCACGTAAGAAAATGAATAATATAAGGGCAGAAAGGGGGGTAAAACCTCGCTTATTACATCTTCCTATGTATCTGTAGTAATTTAAAAGATATCTGTAGTGATCACAAAACTATCAATGCTAGCGAAACGTCAATTCGCTAGTTAGCATATGATCACAACATAGTAACTGTTTCAAGCAGGTCCATGGTGTAGTAGTTAGCACATCTGCTGCGCACGCGGAAGGCCCGGTGTTCGATTCCCGGCGGACCCATTGTTTAGCTTGAGCGGCATTTAACAGAAATAGCTAACATAGCTTATAATATCAACCTGATTAAGTAGTACTCAAATTTTTTCATTTTGATTTTAATGGCCAGGTCGCAATATATATATATATATATAAATCACTATTTTACTAGGATCAGTACTTTTATTTTGAGATTAGACACATACCAGCTAAAAATACAATTATTTTTCAAAACGAGTTAGAATACTTATCAAGTTAGTTTAGTTTTAGAATATCAATTGCATGATAGTATGTAAAAAGCTGTAACTTAATATGCTCTCAATCCTTAAATCATTTAAGTCGTATCTGTTAAATCGCCACCAATGAGTACAAATCGGAGACTGTCTATCAAAGCTACTATAGTAAAGCAGTGGCGTTCCGCGAAGAACCGGGATCGGACCGATATTTTTAACGTAACCATCGCGCTCGCAATCAAGCTAACACCGGAAGCTGGTTTCAAGGTTCATAGTTATGCTGACGACATATGGCGCTACAAGCGTTTTGACATTTCTGATCTTGGTATCACAATAAACTCGATGCAGGATCTTCTACTCCAACTAAGCAATTGGTTTCAATCAAATCAGCACAAGCTCAATGAACCAAAACCGATTTGATTTATTTTAGTCGTCGTCATTTTAATGGCCCTGCCTTCACTATAAACGATATCGTGATTCAACCATCAGCTTCTATTAAGTTGGTTGGTGTAGCCCTTGACTGTACTCTATGCTTTGTCAACAAATTTCCGAGCTCTGTGTTAACTACTCTTGGTAGTCACGCGAAATCTGGAGAGTGCGCCGGTGCCTGGATACCGAGATAGCAAAGAGGATTATTCGAGCATTTGTAATGTCCAGGCTTGATTACTGCAATGTAATTTTCTGTAGCAAATTTCACTAACTGCAACCACTTCATCGAATGCGTCACACTGCTGCCGGGGTATTCACATGCACAAAACATTCTGACCAAATATCACGGATTTTGGAACAGCGCTATCTTTGGAACAGCGCGTTCGTTTTAAAGTAATTGTGATCGTACGTAATGCTCTCGCTTCAAACGCACCTGCATATATTCGCGATATGCTCCATTTATGCAATGTTGGATCTTCGCAGTCTGAATCAATCATATGATAGTTTACGAATCATTTGATTAGCTTCAGCTTAGGATAGACGATTGACACCCGGAAGGGATGTTATCTATCGATATGGTATATTGTGCCCGAGCTTGGTTACCATGACTGCTTGCGTCAACGAAAATGATAAAAGGGTCCAGCGGTACTTCACCTGAAGCCAATCCGCCAGCAGGATATGATGACACTTAGTATCTAAATCGCCTATATTTACTCGACCTAGAACCATTGGAATTACGCAAATTGAGATCTCGCATAACTATGGCTTAAAATAACTCGTTAATACGACTAAGGGACCATGTCCCACGTGCCCAGTTAATGTCAGGCAGGTTAAAGTCACCAACGATGGTTGCCGGGACAGTATACGCCACGCATTGTTTTCATTAAGTTAACTAATTGTCTCCATGTAATCTATATTGTCAGTCGGTCATTTTTAGCGGAGAATACAGCGATGCTTTGATTGTAAGAACAAGTCAATAGTCAATATCTAAGGATTATATTCGAGAGTTGTAGAAACTTCTCTACAAACCCTGTACAGTCTCCAAATGAGAAACGCAACGCGATTTGTGGGTGTTTTATTTCATCTTGACAATTAGTTGGCTATATTATCAAATAGCACTTTATTTAACCTTTGATTCGAGTCCCCGAAGTTTAACTTGCTGCATATTAGACACATGTAACTTGATTTTAAAAATTTTAAACTTCAATAACTAACAATTGAATTATTGCTTGTATATCCGTTAAGTAGTTTTTTAATTAACCTATTTTAAGTTTCATCTGTTCATAAATTGTGAATTGCATTTTATTTATGACTGGTGCACCAGTTTTAGTAAGCCACTGCCTAAGTATCGGGCTGCCGATGACTGTCTTAATACCTGATGCAAAACTGGTTACGCTGATTCTTGTAATATCAGTTTGTGTAAACTTTTTTGATTATTATAAACTATTTTCTTAAGTCTGCAGTCGGTTTACCTTTCGCCACTTCGTCATCGTTTCCACACTGCGGCCAGAATTGTTCCCCGTACTCGGCGACGCGAACATATAAGCCCCGTCTTGAGACAACTCCATTGTTTGCCAGTAGAACGACGAATTAAGTACAAGATACTTCTGCTCATTTACAATGCGTTAAGTTGTAACACCCCATCTTATATTGTTGACACGTTGAACCATTCGTCAGCGGCTCAGCTTGCCAATGACCGAATACTTTGAATCAACGAAACAATAATTTTTGTTTTCTGGGACCATCGGAATGGAACACCTTATCAAGTATTTTACGAACTTGATTTATCCCGAATTCAAATCTAAACTGAAAACTCATCTGTTTCCGGAATTTTGACAATGAATTTTTGTAGCATCTGACTTCTTTATTGGTGTTAATACCCAGCGCTTTTGTCACGCTTCTGCGAAAAAGGCGCTTTACAAATGTTTTATTATTTTTGTTTAGTAGGAGAATATATATCAAGTGAGAACGACTTTTTAGGTTTTACGAAATATTACTGAGGTAGTTGAGCAAATATTAAGGTTATCTTAATGTGTTATAATCCACACAAATCGATCAACCTTTTCTTGCGCTAAACGCATCATACTATGTATCTTGTTTGCCTAAATGTAGTATTTTACCAACAAATTTTGATACAAAGCATTGTACATCAAAGTTGTTTAACATAGTCATAATCAATCAATCAATATCTTCTCTATGATCTGTCAAGCTGTCTAATTTGACAAAATCGAGTGCGTTTAAATGCCGGCATTCTGACAAGCAATAGACCTAATGTGTTTCTGTAAATGTTTTATGAGGCTACAATTGACAATCTAACCTTTTCAGTTTAAAATACAGAGCTACATATCGAACACAATTTTTGAACCTGATCGAAGGTGTAGCAATTTTGGTTGAAACAGAGTACACATACATTTCTTATTCAAATCAATTAAGTTTACTAAACAATATATATACATACAACACTCATATAATGCACGATAAGGATATTACTACACAGCATTTTAGTAAGGAGTTAGGGTAAAGATTCCTGAGCCGATAACTGTGCTTATATTGCAATACATCGAGTAATTTTGGTGCTTTTAATCAATGGTTTTTATTTCGTCTGCACTTGATGGCATCATAATTATTGGGACATAGCGAGTAAGAGACTACTCTATTGAGGTATTTCGGAATCCGGATATGATTAGTTTAAACTCTGCAGCTTGATTATTTTCGTTCAGATATGAAAATTGTCACATTTGCACAATTTTTGCGAAAATCAGTCCATAATGTTTACACTACAGTATCACTACAATAAGCCAGTCTTAGACTGAATCGAAAGTTAGGCTTCAAAGGAATCGTACAGTGTATTGAAATAGGTCAGAATGCTTGCATATCATTATTTGTTTCAAACATAAATGGAACTGGTCACATTGCTTATGCAGCGTTCACGTTATAATGTTCCCAACGTTTAGAACCTATGTACACCACACAGTGTCAGGAAAACTGTTGACAACAGGGTGTCTTAGACACCTTCATGTTTTTAATAAAATTTTTCAAAGGTAGCTACTTACAGATATTGCCACTTCTCGACAGTGTCAGGCACACCGTGTCTCCTTTCAGTTTTATTGACAGTGTTCGGAATTATTTGAGCAATGTTCATGGGGGCTAGATACAGATATCGTAAATTTAGAATAAAGCTACATAGGACAGTTGACTGATAAACCGCATTAGCTACACACGGTGTCCGTTATAGTTAATTCGCGCTAAATTGGTAACTAAGGGTGTGTACGACACTGTCAAGAAAAAATGTAGTAACTAGGTGTGTGGTACACTCTCGGCAATTGATTTACAGTATGGTTGCAACCCTGACTGTCTATACGGTAGGGTCGCGACTATAGTGGGACAAAAGTTCCAAAGCAGCGGGGACATTGAATGCTGAAACCGCACACAGCATAATTCGAGCTTTTGTCATGAGCAGGATAGACTATTGCAACGCTCAATATTCAAGTACACCCGTTTGCGCATTGCAGCCTTTACGCAGGGTCCTCCATACTGCAGCTCGACTAGTAACCTGTTCAAGAAAGTGAGACGCCATCCATCCGATATTACGAAATTTACACTGGCTTCCATTGCAGCAACGAGTTATATTTAAAATAATGACGATAGTACGCAATGTTTTAGCCAGCAATGAACCTAGATATTTGTCAGCGATACTGCATACTACTTCGACGTCTCGCTTAATGAACAAACGTGTTCTCAAAGTCTGCAGTGTTAACACGAAATCATTTTCATTTATTGCGCCTCTATTATGGAACAATCTACCGCGTGCACTACGAGACTCGCAATTAACATTGTCTATATTTAAATCCAGGCTCAAAACTCATTTATTTCCTCGTTAATATTGACATCACCGCTTCAAAGTTATATTGTTCTTGGAAAAACGAGGCACAAAACGCCTCTGCTTTTCCCGATAACATTCATTTATGTATATTTGTTAATTTAATGTATATTAATGTATATTTGTTTCATGTTGTAAGCACTTTTGTAACGCCTCGGCGAAAAGGGTGCTATATAAATGATGTCTATTATTATTATAACGTGAACGCCGCATTACATCTGAATGTTTAAATCATTTTTTGATGGAACTGTTATCATGAAATTTGCGTTATCTTTTTTCTACTAAGCTGTTGTAGTATAAAACAATTGTCGGTGCGTGCAATATCAGCGTTAAAGCAACGCTTGGATTACTCAATATATGACTGGATCTTCAATATTAAACCTTGAACTGAGTCCATTACCGTGTAATGTATTTTTTGGGCCCATTAATGCAGCTGTATCATTGTAGTTCCGCCTAGTTTAAACTCATAATTTAGTGCTTTTGATCATTAGCTGTGGGTTGGCAAAACTAAATAACGGTTCCTACGGACATGCCGAGAGGTTATCATAATTCGACTTGAGAACGTAAAATTAAAGACAAAATAAAATTGGTCAGATTTAATTGGTATTGAATGTTATCATAAAAGCGAAATTTGTTTGGGCTGACTTGGTTATAAGTGATAAATTTGTGTGAGAGACAGCTGAAACGATATGTTTTTATCAGGAAGAAACGACAATATTACTGCGATGACGAGTGACTATCGTTTCTTGTTAGTTTCTCGGGCCTTTAAGTAAGCTTGTAAATTTCGGATTTTTGTAGGACACCACTTCCTCTGGACAACGTCCTCACCTTGGGCGTGTCCTCAACGCGTGGCGATTGAGAAAGTTGATGAAACGATGTTCAGGCATTTCATCTGCAACTGAAACTTTATCGACCAAATATAATTCCGATTTTTTGATTCGCAGCAGAACAGTTAATATTAACCAGAACCGTACCTTAGTTGAAAACAATGTCACAGCGACACAGCCTCCGTGGCAATTTTGTCGTGATTTTTAAGCAGGAAACGTCTTAAATTGCCGAACACCGTTTAATCAACTTCATTATGACAGATGTGTATTATTATTTTTGACATTAGCTCAATCACTGTGGCCACGATACGTTGTCTTCTTTCCATACGACAGCTTTATACAAATCTGCCTGTCGCAAATCATATTAGTTTGAAATTTCGTTTTTCTCTGTCAGTATAGATGGATGTACGGATTTATATTACTGATGCGACACATATTTGTGTGGTTAACAGTGTGTTAGCGGTTGATTTAACCTTTTACAGCTAAGCGTTTACAAGCATTTACAATTCTACATGATGCAATTTTTTGGGTTCTCCTGGGTTTAGTAACAGGTCTATCTGGCGTGTGCTGTAAACCGAGTCATGAGTGTGCTTTTTCGTGAGGAAATTTTTTGGGTTCTCCTGGGTTTAGTAACAGGTCCATCCGGCGCGCGCTGTAAACCCGAGTCATGAGTGTGCTTTCCCGTGAGGAAATTTTTTGGGTTCTCCTGGGTTTAGTAACAGGTCCATCCGGCGCGCGCTGTAAACCGAGTCATGAGTGTGCTTTCCCGTGAGGAAATTTTTTGGGTTCTCCTGGGTTTAGTAACATGACTAACAGGCTAGAGCTGTAAACCGAGTCATGAGTGTGCTTTAGCGTGAGGAAATTTTTTGGGTTCTCCTGGGTTTAGTAACAGGTCCATCCGGCGCGCGCTGTAAACCGAGTCATGAGTGTGCTTTCCCGTGAGGAAATTTTTTGGGTTCTCCTGGGTTTAGTAACAGGTCTATCTGGCGTGTGCTGTAAACCGAGTCATGAGTGTGCTTTTTCGTGAGGAAATTTTTTGGGTTCTCCTGGGTTTAGTAACAGGTCCATCCGGCGCGCGCTGTAAACCCGAGTCATGAGTGTGCTTTCCCGTGAGGAAATTTTTTGGGTTCTCCTGGGTTTAGTAACAGGTCCATCCGGCGCGCGCTGTAAACCGAGTCATGAGTGTGCTTTCCCGTGAGGAAATTTTTTGGGTTCTCCTGGGTTTAGTAACAGGTCTATCTGGCGTGCGCTGTAAACTGAGTCATGGATGTCCTTGCCCGTTTGTAATCGTCTTATCAATTAGAATCTGAATTTATCAGTCTTGTGTTCGATTTGAAAGTTATGTATATTATATTTCAATATCTGTTATTTTTTAAATGAGGTATAAACTAATTATATTTCTCGAGGAGTTGGGGCTGTGGCTCGTCTATAAGATTTAATCTCACATGATCTGTCCAAAGCCGACTTTAAATTCTGCTACCTCCGAAGACGCGTGGCTTAGCAATTTACGTAGCAAATTCAATAATTTACAGGAAATACCGACATTTCCAATTACAATTACCGATGGTTTGGTATGTGCTTCACTGTCAGACCATGATAATATATAATGAATCTGCTGTGAAACTTATAAAATTTCAAAATCCGGCACATAGAGTTCACAAAACCCTTCGAGCTGCAATATCCAATGACCTGTAATAAACGATATATATTACTAAAAATATGCTCAAGTTCCGAGGTCCCAGGGCTGACAAGCCAGAGTCCTCGAGGGGGCGATCAGCTTTGGAACTCCTATCAGGCAGATAACCCCTACCATCTATAAAAAATATGGATATACTTGTTTACTTACCATTACTTACCATACTTATCATCTGCCTGAGTGGAGGCAGAAATCCGACTTATTTAAAGATATATACGTATAGTTCATCTATGTTCAAGTCCGAGTCATCGAAAAAGCCACCGGTTTGCCATTAGTACACCATATGGCAAACTATAACGCATTGATGATCTCCGAATTTAACATAAATTCTGCGATCACGTAAATATGAGTGAAATCATTGAACGCAGGAATCTGAGTCGATGGATTAAACTGTCATTTCAAACAATCTCGAATACCGCTCTTAGGTCCAAGCAAACGAGCAGCGCTGACCTTCGACACACGAAGTTGGGTTGAATATCACTACAAATATTAACCCTTTACTTCATGAATTAGCATTTAGACTAGTGTTGAACAAATTTTAGCCGGCACGACGGCTCGAACCGGAGCCGCTTCCGTTACAGTTGCGCTCGCTAACCACTGAGCTATGACGACGCTGTTGTTTTATCCTTAAGGCTCTCACGCAATACACATCCAAACGCCACAACACAATAATAGCAACACCTCCGCAACGAACTGGGTTAAAGTCGCGACATCGTATTGTATTAAGTTGCCCCGGAGCAGCGACATGTGTTAATACAATACAAATTTGTTCAGTTCCTATGGCACATACGAGACTGTACATTTACTGCAATGTTCTGCTTCTGAAACGCGTTCATACGACTCGAGAATGAGAATTGATTAAGCGTCGTCCGCATAGCGTTCGCAGAAGTTAAGTAGTTAATCAGTGCAGATTCTGTCGAATGCTTCTTCCGGTATGCTGTCTGAATGCTGGGCAGTGGTTTATTTTCGATTCATGGTGATCCATTCAGGCAATGCTAAATATATTCCACATAAAGATATTTCTGGCAATTTTTTGAATAGAAAATCCAAACTGAATATATAATTAAATTATATATAGTTTATAATAATATAAATTGCTAACACCATAATGATACATCAGTTTTCGTTTCATTTACTTTAGTTCAAATATAATCCTCAGTAATAACGAGTTAGTTTTGGCATTTAATTGCAATCGATTACTGCGATCCTACGTTTCACTTGACTGTTTTTGTTCAATTATAATACACTCACAGTGTATAATTTAAGACATATATTCTCTGTATAATATATATTCACTTATGTGAAGCACTGGATCATCATTATGCGCATAAATTGACACACCAAGAGTAGGGTGATAGCCCGATTCTGCAGGGGCTTCCCCTATTTGATGTGCCCCTGATGTGACGTGATCAAACTCTAATATGATTCCTATGAGTATATAAAACTAATTTGTCAACAATCCTATTCTAAGCAAACTAATACAAGGTAATTATGATTAGTTTTATTTCAAACTGATACGTCCAAGTTTGTTAAAGACCAACAGAAAATTCAATCAACAACAAATCCAGAAGAATAATTATTTGTGTTAACACGATTTTGAGAATAATGAATTGGTTAATAATTTTGACATTTAGGAAGGCTTCTTTCGGTTTGAAAATTTGTAAAACTGATCAATCATTAATTTCAATGAAATGTCGATTTCTACAAAGAATAACTCTATTCAAGCGCCGTGTACAATACTCAATGTTAATTTGAAGATATATATATTTTTGTGACTCGTTGAGTAATCACGAATCTTTATTCGGTTTAACGACTGTTTTGCTACGCATCTGACAACGACACAGATTTCAAGGTGTGCCTCGCGTGTAGACTAAAGGCAACAGCGCAATTGTTACGCCGGCTCAAATAAATTTTATTCAATTATAGTTTACCAGTAGCCGTGCGCCATGGTGATCACACTTTAAATGAATATCAGGTTTCCTGTGTGATGTAACACTTTAAAATATGCAGATATGCTCAAATCTTTTGAGATCATTATGCGATCTTTGCAACGCTTTCATGAAAAAGCGCTTTATAAATGCCTTGTTATTATCAAGAGTGTTGTGGAAACAAGAACTCGTTCTATGACAAAATGATCTCAGGGAACACTGGTTTATAGTTTCTATAATTAGCTACCTTTATGCTAATTATTATTGTGTATATAACCGTAATTGCCATTTAATAATGCCGTTTGCTCCTTAGTCACGACAAAGAGGTCATTAGGGAAGAGTATGACACTTCCCTGCACTCACATGTAGCCCGTGTTTGATGATACGGGCTTTTTCGGCCTGACCCACCAGATTCTGGAGGGTCGAGATGCCCCGACCCCCCCCCCCCACAGTTTCTGGAGGGGAGAGGTTAGCTCGGACTCCCCCAGTTTTTAGGAGGTCGGTTGAAGCAGCAGTTGCTTATATACCGAGCCGCCTAGAAATTGGTGGGTCCGAACTACCCCCCAAAAAACTGGGGAAGGGCCTGAGCTACCCCTCAAAAATTGGGAAGGGGGTCAGGCCAAAAACGCCCGTATGATCAAACACGCGCTAACATGTGAGTGCAGGGAAGTGTCATGCTCTTCCCTAATGCACTCTAGAAATTATTGATTCGAACTTTTAATCACAAGAACTTCATTCAACGTATTTTTCAAAAAGCCGCTTCGCTCTTAAACAATTATTCACGTCCTTTCCGATTGCAATTTTAGTAATCAGACGTTCAAAATTTACTCTACTAACTGTTCACCGCTTTTATAAATACCCATTTGTCTTTATTATTTTGTTTAATAAACATTAGAGTTTTAATTAATGAGAATCGCCGTAAACCCAAATGGACCTAATTTACGGACGGACCATTTCTGAATTTACGGACGGACCATTTCTGAATGGACCTAATTTACGGACGGACCATTTCTGAATTTACGGACGGACCATTTCTGAATGGACCTAATTTACGGACGGACCATTTCTGAATTTACGGACGGACCATTTCTGAATGGACCTAATTTACGGACGGACCATTTCTGAATTTACGGACGGACCATTTCTGAATGGACCTAATTTACGGACGGACCATTTCTGAATTTACGGACGGACCATTTCTGAATGGACCTAATTTACGGACGGACCATTTCTGAATTTACGGACGGACCATTTCTGAATGGACCTAATTTACGGACGGACCATTTTTGAATTTACGGACGGACCATTTCTGAATGGACCTAATTTACGGACGGACCATTTCTGAACTCTTCCAAAAATAGTGGCCGCGCCTTTCTCTGTACACTGCATTATCCCATTGTTATTAAGGATAGAGGAAAATCTTCAAATGGGGAATGCCAATGAATAGTTCCATTTTAATAACTGTTATAATTTTTCTAGTAAAAACTATCATATCTATCATCATCTTTGCCCGTTTCGGGCAAAATCAGTCTTGATCTAGTTGGGTTTTATCTGTTCTATGCCCTTCAAGTGAGTTTTGCTCCCAATCGCGTGTAAGTGCTATTAGCTCGGTGTCTAAATATCTAAATTGTCGCTCAGCTTTTCACAATTTTACTAAACCAGAAACTGGTTTTTTAGCTGATAAAAACAAGTTTTAAAGTAACTCAATGTAGTCATGGATTTAAATTAGCCGTACTATAAATGACAATGGATTGAGTGTAAAAACGCACAAAGCCTTTGCAACAACAAATGTAATCAACATTAATACCAAAATCAGCTCTGTATCTTCGAAATTGACTAAATTCGGTCTGGGGGATAATGGAAAAGAACCAGGTTTTGTAACAACAAATGTAATGAATATTACATCTGATGATGTGCATGGAGAAGCTACAAAACATCTTGAGCAACAGAAAATGTAGCACTCACTTACAATCAAATTGAGCTCGGAGAAACGAAATTGAAAAGTTAAAAAAATTTTGGCAATTTCAGGAAGACTGTCACTCTGAGATTGGTTATTATTTCGTCTATTTCTGTAGTGTGAAAAATTAAAATAGCGTGGTAACAATTGAATCACTCAAGTATTAACTTGGGTCAGTTTTCTTGAAACGCAGTTGCAATACATACAACGAAAGACTTGAGTAAATGTGGCAGTAATATGTAAGCGAAGCGCGGACACTACCAAACTTTTGGACCAATACTCTCGGGTTGAAGACTTATCTCTTAACTTTACTTAGGAAAATAGAAAATTAAATCATTTACGCTTATGTAATTTTAAATCAGTTGCGCTATTTTCTTTGTGATTAGTTCTCTATACTTTACTACATTTGGCTATATCGGGGCGCAAGATAAAGCACAAAATAATGTTTGATTAAGTCGTTGGTTGCTCTCATAAATTGCGTCAAACGCCGGCCATCTTCTTGGGCAGAGGTTTGACCCCACAACACTTTATTGTTTTAATAACAATCAGCGTTTATAAAGCGCCCTTTTCGCTGATAGCGTTGGAAAACATTTTTTCTCATGACACATTAAGATGAAGACCAACAACTTCCCGTCACTCCGCTTTATAACAGCAACATTGAAATATTTATTACAATTTCTCATTCACGACACGAGTCGTATAAACGCGTTTGAGAAGCAGAACATTGCAGTAAATGTAAAGTCTCGTATGTACCTTAGGAACTGAATAAAATTTTGAATTTTGAATTTGAAATACATTATAAGTATTGCGTTCAAAAGAATATTGAACCAAAATCATTAGGCCATTAAAAACGCCCGTTACGTTGACCAATTAGTTACAGCAGATCGCTTTTAGTTTGATCGGCAGGCTCGTAGCTGAGGAGATATGTGATTACCAGTATTTATTTCATCACATATAGCGGACTAAGAGTTTATACCGGTAGCCCCTTGACCACACACCACAGTCAGGGTTAGTGATATCAATTTAGTTACATTTCATTTGTCACTATTTGCAAACTTTCGAAGTGAATATTCAGCAAGGGTATTGTTGTCCATAGAAAATCAGTGAATGAGTCCCGTTTTAAGCGGAGTTACCAAAATGTATTTTTCTTTTGAAATCAATCCTGATTGATAACTGTAAATCACAACAAAATTTTTGAATGTTCTTAGCGTTCTGCAGATAAAGAATACATTCTAAAAGACATAATTTGTGAGGGCCCTCATAATGTCTCGAACTAACTATTGCAATCCGCTACATGCTTCTGTGCCAAGCGTTCATTTATTGCCTCTACGCCGTGTTCTCCACAATGAGGCAAGAGTAGTTTCCTTCATAAGTCGATGGGAGCATATCCGTCTGATACTGCGAGCACTGCGCTGGCTATCATCCGAACAACGTGTCCTCTGTAAAATAATCTTGTTGGTTCGAAATACACTTCGACACGAAAAAACCAGGGTATTATTGCTGAGATGATTAATACGTCGTCCTTGCATCATCTAGCGAATGAACAAATCTTTTGGATTGACATCGCTAGAAAAAACAGCCTTTTGTTCCTCGGCGGATCGGGTTGGAATAGTATGCCGCAAACACTAAGTGACAGTACTCTAGACGTGAGTGCGTTTAAACCAAAACCGAAGACTTACTTGTTTTCTAGTTCGTCATAGTGATATTACAAACTTGTTGCATTGTGACTATTGTATATTGTGACAATCTCTTGCGCTTTTGCAACGCTTTCGTGAAATGATGCTTTATAAATTCTATTATGATAATGATTCTATTTGCTATTCTAATCTGTATTCAAAAAGCTGTCTGGTTGCTTTTAGTATCTGCTGTCTTAGGAGTCATCCACTGTATAGCGCAGTTTGAAGAGTCAGTGTTTTGTTTAGTTTTACGATGTCAAAGACTGTTAACAGTTGTTGGGTCTGTTTAGCCGGCATTGTTTGGAATGAAGTATTGTTCACTTGACCGGATGGTTCCATAACAGCCTAAGCGAATTGCATCCAGGTTTTAAATTTGCGCATAATACTGTTGAAATATTAAATTGAATTATAATTACACTCAGCTAAGCGGCATATAAATGGGGAAGTTTGACTACCTACGTGATGTTCTATGTCGAGCATCATCATCCTGTAGTGATCCTGCTTTGCTGCGACATGCGATTGCTCGACAACACCTGTTGAATGCCGCCGTAGACCAACAATGACAACAACAAGGCAATGGCACGACTTAGGCCCTAAGTCGTGTCGTCTCCCATAACCCACCGCTTTAAGCTGTTCTTTTTTCTAACGATATAACGTACCGCTCCTCAGGATTATTTGGGCCGCTTCGTTGATAATGCATACGATGCTTGTAAGAATGATTATATATACTGTTACTGCTGTATGTTTGATCAATAAGTTGAGTGAGTTGAGAATGTTGACCAGCTAACGCCTATCTGTTAGAAAAGTAGTCACAATGGCAATAATACAATACAATACTATACAAATTTTATTCAGATCCTACTGGTACATACGAGACTTTACATTTACTGCAGTGTTCTGCTTCTGAAACGCGTTCATACGGCTCGAGAATGAATATTCATTAAACGCCGGTTAATAGCTTGAACATCGCTTGAAGAATGTTTTATGCTGAATTTTATAAATGAACGGAACCGCGATTTACTTTGCTTGTATGCACTTCCTAGTCACACATTTTTATATACAACATCTCAGCTTATTTTCGATACGATTATTCATCTGGACAATATTTTTTGCAGGCGGCGGAGAACTTTCCGGGAACACAGTATCGTTATTCATTCTTTTAAATAAATATAATAGATATCCTTAATTAGGTTAGCTTAAACAGTTCGATTAAGCTTAGAAATTCCAGGGTAGTGTTGAGCCGTTCCCTTGAAGATCTCAAACGATTATTGTCGCTTAGGTTACATATTAAAGGCCAATTGCCAAAAGGATTCATATTAGTGATCAATGAGCAATTATATGATTGAGTGTCAATTCAAATAACGTCAAATGGGAAATACGAACTCCCTGAATTGGATTGTAAGATAATCTGTCAAATATAATTTTGACGCATAATTGTTAGATGGATTGGCTTTGAGTCGTTGAAATATCTGACGTCGTAAATCAGACGGTTATCGCTCGGATTTTGGATTAGATTATTATTATTGTTATAAATATTGTCCTATAAAATAGATTTATGATCTCAATGTGCAACATTTGAATACAATTATCAATTCGGAATGATTTATGTTAATGTTTTGTTTACTGGCAACGTACAGATCTTAAATCAATCATTCGATTCGATCAGTAGACAGGATTACTACTCAATAATTGACAGCACCGTCGTGTCAAAGTTGGGAGTTGTTCGTGTTGACGAGAGAATGAAGGCTACGCCATCGAACAATATGCTGACTACGTAGGATATATACCTATTTGTTGGACTAAGATGTATTTTGAATTGTAATTTCATCAAGTACAGTGTTGATCTATAATCTTATGCTTTTTGTTTTTTGGCTTAAACTAGCAGCTTTCTATCTAAATTGCCAAATAAATTACCATTTTGTGTTCTCTGACGAATGTGTTCACTCATAGAATGCATCTGGTCAGACGACTTAATAGAACCAGACACGTCAGATACGAAGCACCGACTCATAACATTTTTAATTAAACTGGTGGAATCAGATCTCATGAAACTTTATAGAATACCAGGCTTGATAATAATTTGTCATCATTAGGCTCGGTTATACAATCAATCAATTTCTAAAGAAATTATATGATCAGTCGAGAGATCAATGCAACGGGGGTTGATCTAGCGTAAAATCCGTTGTCATAGTGAGCCCGAAACTTAGGCAGTGGCTTACAAGTACTCGCTACTGGTGACATGAAACAATATACAATTAGAGTTTACATAAAACGTTAGAGGAATACATAGTAGTAATATTTATGTTTGTCCTAGTAAACACTGATTTATAGATATATTTTACGATCTGGCCATTAAAATCAAAATGAAAAAAATTGTTGAATACTAGTCAATCAGGTCGATATCACATCTTTATAATTACTACAGATATATAGGCAGACGTAAGAGGCGAGGCTTTACTCTCCTTTTTGCCCTCACGTTATTCATTTCCTTATGTGAATTTTCTACTTTATTATAAACATGTGCGGCAATGTTCTGAAGCATGCAGTGCGGACGACGCTTAATGAATTCTCATTCTCGAGTGGCATGAACGCGTTTCAGGAGTTGAACACTGCAGTAAATGTAAAGTCTCGTATGTACCATAGCAACTGAATAAATTTATATTGTTGTATTGTATTATCATCATCATCAGCTGCTTATGACTGTCCTAGTGGCACAATATTAGACCATTCTTTACTATCCCGCGGTCTGATTTTAATACATAGTTCATGAACGAGCAAGAAGTTACATTGTCCATTCATTACATTTTTGGGCACGCTCAAGGCCAAACTTCTTTTTCTAATTCCTTGGAGCATGATATGTACCAGTGTATCGTGAAGTCGAGAGACATGGTCAGACTAGTTTAGTGTAGGACGCCTTACAGTTTCATCAACTGGTCAACCTCGCCGATGAATGAACTTATTTCTTGTCTCACGGATGCTTGTGTAGTGAGATGAGTATGGGATCTACAGCAGTCTGTGGAAGCATTTTCTCTTTGAGTGCTTCTATTCTCGTTATCAAGATTTTGACTATTGCCTCGCATCCGTACAAAGCGGTGGATATGACAACCCCCGATGAATGAACTTATTTCTTGTCTCATAGATACTTCTGTAGTGAGGTGAGTATGGGATCTGTAGCAATCTGTGGAAGCACCTCAATTTGAGTGCTTCTATTCTTGTTATCAAGATTATGACTATTGCTTCGCATCCGTACAAAGCGGTGGATATGACAACCCCCGATGAATGAACATATTTATTGTCTCACAGATACTTCTGTAGTGAGGTGAGTATGGGATCTGTAGCAATCTGTGGAAGCACCTCAATTTGAGTGCTTCTATTCTTGTTATCAAGATTTTGACTATTGCTTCGCATCCGTACAAAGCGGTGCATATGACAACCCCCGATGAATGAACTTATTTCTTGTCTCACGAATGCTTCTATAGTGAGGTGAGTATGGGATCTGCAGCAATCTGTGGAAGCACCTCAATTTGAGTGCTTCAATTCTTGTTATCAAGGTTATGACTATTGCTTCGCATCCGTACAAAGCGGTGGATATGACAACCCCCGATGAATGAACATATTTATTGTCTCACAGATACTTCTGTAGTGAGGTGAGTATGGGATCTGTAGCAATCTGTGGAAGCACCTCAATTTGAGTGCTTCTATTCTTGTTATCAAGATTTTGACTATTGCTTCGCATCCGTACAAAGCGGTGGATATGACAACCCCCGATGAATGAACTTATTTCTTGTCTCACGAATGCTTCTGTAGTGAGGTGAGTATGGGATCTGCAGCAATCTGTGGAAGCACCTCAATTTGAGTGCTTCTATTCTTGTTATCAAGATTTTGACTATTGCTTCGCATCCGTACAAAGCGGTGGATATGACAACCCCCGATGAATGAACTTATTTCTTGTCTCACGAATGCTTCTATAGTGAGGTGAGTATGGGATCTGCAGCAATCTGTGGAAGCACCTCAATTTGAGTGCTTCTATTCTTGTTATCAAGATTATGACTATTGCTTCGCATCCGTACAAAGCGGTGGATATGACAACCCCCGATGAATGAACTTATTTCTTGTCTCATAGATACTTCTGTAGTGAGGTGAGTATGGGATCTGTAGCAATCCGTGGAAGCACCTCAATTTGAGTGCTTCTATTCTTGTTATCAAGATTATGACTATTGCTTCGCATCCGTACAAAGCGGTGGATATGACAACCCCCGATGAATGAACTTATTTCTTGTCTCATAGATACTTCTGTAGTGAGGTGAGTATGGGATCTGTAGCAATCTGTGGAAGCGCCTCAATTTGAGTGCTTCTATTCTTGTTATCAAGATTATGACTATTGTTTCGCATCCGTACAAAGCGGTGGATATGACAACCCCCGATGAATGAACTTATTTCTTGTCTCACGAATGCTTCTATAGTGAGGTGAGTATGGGATCTGCAGCAATCTGCGGAAGCACCTCAATTTGAGTGCTTCTATTCTTGTTATCAAGATTATGACTATTGCTTCGCATCCGTACAAAGCGGTGGATATGACAACCCCCGATGAATGAACTTATTTCTTGTCTCACGAATGCTTCTATAGTGAGGTGAGTATGGGATCTGCAGCAATCTGTGGAAGCACCTCAATTTGAGTGCTTCTATTCTTGTTATCAAGATTATGACTATTGCTTCGCATCCGTACAAAGCGGTGGATATGACAACCCCCGATGAATGAACTTATTTCTTGTCTCACAGATACTTCTATAGTGAGGTGAGTATGGGATCTGCAGCAATCTGTGGAAGCACCTCAATTTGAGTGCTTCTATTCTTGTTATCAAGATTATGACTATTGCTTCGCATCCGTACAAAGCGGTGGATATGACAACCCCCGATGAATGAACTTATTTCTTGTCTCACAGATACTTCCATAGTGAGGTGAGTATGGGATCTGCAGCAATCTGTGGAAGCACCTCAATTTGAGTGCTTCTATTCTTGTTATCAAGATTATGACTATTGCTTCGCATCCGTACAAAGCGGTGGATATAACAACCCCCGATGAATGAACTTATTTCTTGTCTCACAGATACTTCTATAGTGAGGTGAGTATGGGATCTGTAGCAATCTGTGGAAGCACCTCAATTTGAGTGCTTCTATTCTTGTTATCAAGATTATGACTATTGCTTCGCATCCGTACAAAGCGGTGGATATGACAACCCCTGATGAATGAACTTATTTCTTGTCTCACAGATACTTCTATAGTGAGGCGAGTATGGGATCTGCAGCAATCTGTGGAAGCACCTCAATTTGAGTGCTTCTATTCTTGTTATCAAGATTATGACTATTGCTTCGCATCCGTACAAAGCGGTGGATATGACAACCCCCGATGAATGAACTTATTTCTTGTCTCACAGATACTTCTATAGTGAGGTGAGTATGGGATCTGCAGCAATCTGTGGAAGCACCTCAATTTGAGTGCTTCTATTCTTGTTATCAAGATTATGACTATTTCTTCGCATCCGTACAAAGCGGTGGATATAACAACCCCCGATGAATGAACTTATTTCTTGTCTCACAGATACTTCTATAGTGAGGTGAGTATGGGATCTGTAGCAATCTGTGGAAGCACCTCAATTTGAGTGCTTCTATTCTTGTTATCAAGATTATGACTATTGCTTCGCATCCGTACAAAGCGGTGGATATGACAACCCCCGATGAATGAACTTATTTCTTGTCTCACGAATGCTTCTATAATGAGGTGAGTATGGGATCTGCAGCAATCTGTGGAAGCACCTCAATTTGAGTGCTTCTATTCTTGTTATCAAGATTATGACTATTGCTTCGCATCCGTACAAAGCGGTGGATATGACAACCCCCGATGAATGAACTTATTTCTTGTCTCACAGATACTTCTATAGTGAGGTGAGTATGGGATCTGCAGCAATCTGTGGAAGCACCTCAATTTGAGTGCTTCTATTCTTGTTATCAAGATTATGACTATTGCTTCGCATCCGTACAAAGCGGTGGATATGACAACCCCCGATGAATGAACTTATTTCTTGTCTCACAGATACTTCTATAGTCAGGTGAGTATGGGATCTGCAGCAATCTGTGGAAGCACCTCAATTTGAGTGCTTCTATTCTTGTTATCAAGATTATGACTATTGCTTCGCATCCGTACAAAGCGGTGGATATGACAACCCCCGATGAATGAACTTATTTCTTGTCTCACAGATACTTCTATAGTGAGGTGAGTATGGGATCTGCAGCAATCTGTGGAAGCACCTCAATTTGAGTGCTTCTATTCTTGTTATCAAGATTATGACTATTGCTTCGCATCCGTACAAAGCGGTGGATATAACAACCCCCGATGAATGAACTTATTTCTTGTCTCACAGATACTTCTATAGTGAGGTGAGTATGGGATCTGTAGCAATCTGTGGAAGCACCTCAATTTGAGTGCTTCTATTCTTGTTATCAAGATTATGACTATTGCTTCGCATCCGTACAAAGCGGTGGATATGACAACCCCCGATGAATGAACTTATTTCTTGTCTCACGAATGCTTCTATAGTGAGGTGAGTATGGGATCTGCAGCAATCTGTGGAAGCACCTCAATTTGAGTGCTTCTATTCTTGTTATCAAGATTATGACTATTGCTTCGCATCCGTACAAAGCGGTGGATATGACAACCCCCGATGAATGAACTTATTTCTTTGTCTCACAGATACTTCTATAGTGAGGTGAGTATGGGATCTGCAGCAATCTGTGGAAGCACCTCAATTTGAGTGCTTCTATTCTTGTTATCAAGATTATGACTATTGCTTCGCATCCGTACAAAGCGGTGGATATGACAACCCCCGATGAATGAACTTATTTCTTGTCTCACAGATACTTCTATAGTGAGGTGAGTATGGGATCTGCAGCAATCTGTGGAAGCACCTCAATTTGAGTGCTTCTATTCTTGTTATCAAGATTATGACTATTGCTTCGCATCCGTACAAAGCGGTGGATATGACAACCCCCGATGAATGAACTTATTTCTTGTCTCACAGATACTTCTATAGTGAGGTGAGTATGGGATCTGCAGCAATCTGTGGAAGCACCTCAATTTGAGTGCTTCTATTCTTGTTATCAAGATTATGACTATTGCTTCGCATCCGTACAAAGCGGTGGATATGACAACCCCCGATGAATGAACTTATTTCTTGTCTCACAGATACTTCTATAGTGAGGTGAGTATGGGATCTGCAGCAATCTGTGGAAGCACCTCAATTTGAGTGCTTCTATTCTTGTTATCAAGATTATGACTATTGCTTCGCATCCGTACAAAGCGGTGGATATAACAACCGTATGGATTCGTTTGATTTTAACTTTGAGACTTATATTTGTGGACTTCTATATTCAGCCTGGCAAAATTTTGATTTTCTATTACAGTTTACATTCTTAATAACTTTTAAACCGAAACGGAGTAAAATCTCCACTTAGATCTGAGTCATTGGCTTTCGTCAGAGTGAAGGAAATTGTCAATACTTGAGTTTTTTAAGAGATATATAAATTTTTTGAAACTTGAGACTTCGTCATGCAGTAGTTCGTTACGCTGATTTATAATGTGGGATTGAAATTTATGGTTCAAAATCGTAGTGTGACCTGTTTTCCCCATAATTTTGCATGATCTAGTGATCTTAGTAGTATTATATTAAAAAAATGATGGGACGCGCTGTCTATTTATTGGAACACCACCTTACCAAGTAGTATTTTTCGAAATCCAAACTTTGATTTATCTGAATTCAAATCTAAATTGAAAACTCATCTGTTCCCGGCTATTTGACGATGAATTTTTGAAGCACCTGACTTCTTTGACATCGGTTATGTCACGCTTCTGCCAAAAAATGTTGTTCTTGTTATTATTTATTGTGAAGATATTTAAATGTCATTATCAAATTATTTACTAAGCGGCGTTTTTCCTACGCCGATTTTGCCATGCAAATGAAGTAGCTTATCGGTTGTCGGACACCATTTCTAAATTGACTCTAGCAAAAAAGGCTATGTGAAATTTTTCTATCATATATATGATTGGTCACCATCCGGAACATGCATAATGATGATTAGGTCTTTTTTAACCCAATTGCATTCAATGGGACATTGCCTACTGGGTGCTTACTTCAGGTTGAAAAATAAAGAAGAGCGCGTACTGGTGCGTTACGCCAGATCCCAACATTTATAACACCGTCAACAAAAATATATATTCATACAATAATGATTCACACTCCACACGTTCGACGTCGAAATGCGACCTCGGTTAACGACGTCGCCATAGAAAACGCACCTGTCGCAGCTAAACCGCAATGCGTTGATTGCCACACCGATGCTGGCGATGACTGCCTAGCATGTGATGAATGTGATGGGTGGATCCATTATCGCTGTGCAAACATCCCTGCCAGCCTTGCAAATAGCATCGTTGGGCATAACCACATCCTTGTCCTCTGTGAAAAATGTCTAACACTCAGTCGCCAACGCCGGGCAACTCGATTGTCGCCTCACGCAACCAAGGGAACTGACCAAACAAACGTGTCGTCGAACAATCAACTAAATGACGGCCCCAGCCTCGAGCTCCTCTTAAAACTGCAGGAGGATGTTTCCGCCCTTTCCAGCGCCATCCAAGCCACGGCCAGCGCCGTAAACGCTCTTTCTGCTGCTGCCCCGGCCACTCACGTTTCCAGCAATACGATGCCTGCTCAAAGCACTTCGCCGTCATATACTGGTATCACAGCCAAACATGCCGGCTCTGGTAAACTCGTTGTATATGCACCAAATATAAGTGAAGACGAGGCTAAACGACGCCAGTGTCTTGTGCTCCGTGGTCTACCCGAAACAGGAAACGACATCGAGGAAGCACCAACGATCGTGCATCAGCTGGATCCATCCGCAACTATCGAGCAAGTGTTTCGGATGGGCTTACTTCATCCGCTTCTCGTCATGATAACTCTAACCAGCGTTCTCCTCGTGGTCCTCGTCTACTCAAACTTCGTATGGCTGCATCGTCCGTCGTTAACTCCGTCTTGAATGAAGCTAAGCAATTACGCAACCATCCACAGTACAACCGCATCTTTCTACGACGCTCAATGTCCGACGAAGACCGACGGCGTATTGCCGCATTGCATTTTAAAGCGAACGAACTTAACAGCGCATTAAAGACACATGCTGGAAATCGTGATCGCTACGTTTTAGTGAACGAGAAACTTGTTCTATTCAAGGAATGTACCCTCGAAAACGGACGTTTGGTTAAGGATAAATATAATGCGTTGGACTATACCGTAAAAGCAGTAAACGGGCGGCACATCGTGCATTTAAACTGAACAATGGGGTTATTTCGGACAATACCATTTCTAATTACGAACAATCGTCGAGTAACAACATTATTCAGTGCTTATGCTTTAATGAGCGAAGTATCTGCAACAAACTCACTGACATTGAAGCACTTTTGCTATCAGCAAAGTACAGGGCCGCCGCTAGGATGTCCGAGGCCCCCCAGCAGGTTGCGAGGCTCCTATCACATTTCTTAACTAATGTAATCGTTTTCCAATACACTTACCTTAAGACATTATACTCTTAAAAATTTGCAAAGACCGTGTACCCTTAAATTTGAGAGCTGTTCTTTAAATTAAGATAGTATGCATGGTCATAATTTTATAAACAGTCTTTGCAATATTTTAAGGGCATCCTTATAGCCTGCTCCTTTGTACGTTTGCGCTTTGAAGCACCACTTTCGAATACCCGTTGACTCATTTCACGAACACATATTTCATATATCAAAATTTAATATTATTGTGCTTAAATTATAACAAAATTACTAATACTAATATTTATTTTAACCGTCAAGACTTATCACGTAGATAACACCGGAATATAACCAGGGGCCTCAAAGCCTCTACTAGTTTATTTCACACCAAATGCTACACATTAGTTGCATAGACGCTGACCTAATTAAATTTTCGTGTATGTCCGTAAAACAGGCGCCCAGTAAAAACTCAAACTTTAAACCACGAAACGGTTAAACTCATACTCACGATTAGGCTTCTAAACTCTGAGGTTACCTTTGTATATCGTGAACATTTACTTTGCGAAAGGTGCTTGAGGTTGTGCTGCGGCTCCCAACTTTTTCACCTTTTCAACGCCACCAGAGGCCATGAGATGAGGCTCCTGTAAGGCGCGAGGCCCCTGCAAGGGGCGAGGCCCCCCTAGGGGATAGGGGGGTACTAACGGCGGCTCTGGCAAGGTATGATGTTTTATGGCTGATCAGAAACACGGCTCAATTATATATACCGGATTCTATGCTAGTGCACGACAGTAGTTATCATGTAGTCCGGAAAGATAGAGAATACTCTAAAGGAGGTGGTGTTTGCTTGCTCATTAAATCTGGTATAAAATATACTAATGTAAGTGCCCTAACTGAAGGGTTGGAGTGCGTTGCTGTAGACATGTTCATCCCGACAAAACATAGATTGATCTGCATATGCCGGCCACCAGTTGTTAATATAATGTACACAACAAATATGACCAATTTTATTAAGAAGGTATGCGATGTCTCGTGGCCGGTAACGATTGTAGGTGACTTTAACTTTCCATATATTGACTGGGGCTCTCAGTCATGGCTGTAGAGTCCTACCTATGATTACTTTATGAACTGTGTGAACGAAGCGTGTTTGCAGCAACATATCACCTTTCCATAAGAAATAAAAACGTCCTCGACTTGGTACTAACAAACTCTCTGCTGAATATTCCTGTGGTAAACTGTGTGGAAACCTTTCCACTTTCGGATCACTGTTCTGTTGCTTTTTCATTAAGTGGAAATTTTACCACTGAAACTTCGGAAATCAATTTAGGCTTTGACTTCAAAAGAACAAATTTTCAGGGAATCAAAAACTATCTGGCTTCCTTTAATTGGGATGGAATTCTGCACGTTTTCCCTCAGTTGAAGACAAATGGAATTGTTTTTATAACGTATTGTACGATGCATGCCTGAAATATGTTCCACAAAAGTCATGCAAAAGCTTGGAGAGGAAGCATTAATGTCCCGCTTATATCAACCGTCTCATATCGTAAAAAAGCAAACTTTGGAAAAATGCAAGCGGTTGGGAAATTTTGACGAATATAAATTGCATAGTCAAGGGTGCTCCAAAGCTATACTTGCTTTTCGTAAAAAACAAGAACACAAAGTGTTAAATTCAGGTGACCGAAACAAACTCTTTAAATATGTTAATAATCGCTGTTTTTCAAAAAGCGGTATCAGCGCGTTGAGATCACACGATGGTACCCTAGAGACGAATGATCAAATTCGTTCCTGCTTATTAGCCGATTCCTTTTCAAAAGTTTTTGTTGCAGATGACGGGACTGTCCCTACTATTAACGATATTTCACGCAGTGTAAACCTATCAATGATCACTTTTTCACCAGCCATTGTTTATGAATATATGGGAAAGCTAAAAAGCAAGCACAGTCATGCGCCAGATCATTTTTCGCAATTTTTTCTTAAGGAACTACGTGATATTTTATGTTTCCCCTTATCACATATTTTTGAACAATCTTTTGTTAATGGGACACTTCCAAGTACTTGGCTGTGCGCTGACGTAATTGCTGTTTATAAGAAAGGACCGGCATCCGATCCTACAAACTATCGCCCTATTTCCTTGTTGTCAAATTGCTGTAAAATCATGGAATCAATAATCAACAGCGAATTACTTAGATACGTTTCATCAAACAATTTTATATCTAAACAGCAGCATGGCTTTATAGCTAAACGGTCAACTTGGACTCAACTTTTAGAATCGGTTAATGACTGGTGTATATCCATTGACACCGGAAATTATGTAGATGCGGTCTATATTGATTTCGCCAAAGCTTTCGACACAGTTTCCCATAAGAAATTAATTCATAAATTATCTGCTTTTGGCATATCAAATCAATTAAAAGCTTGGTTAAATTCTTTTCTGAAAAATCGAAAATTTCTGGGAAAAGTTAATAATTGTTATTCTCGGTATTACCCTGTTACGTCAGGTGTCCCGCAAGGTAGCGTATTGGGTCCTTCTTTGTTTTTATTGTATATTAATGATATTGTAAGTGTGTTGCCTAATGTTAACTGTAAGATATTTGCTGATGATGTGAAATTATACATCCAATGTCGACCTAATGATTCCCATCGAACTTCTATGTTTTGCAAGAAGCGCTATACAATGTGGGAAATTGGGCACATATATATATGGCAACTTTCGATATCTACACCGAAATGTTGTCTGTTACGATTAGGGAATTCAAGAGAGAACATTAAATACACTTTACATGGGGAAACCCTCCCTCTCGTCGCTCACTATAAAGATTTAGGTGTTATTATTGATAAATCGCTCAAATGTAATAAACACTGTAAATCAATGTCTAAAAAGGCATATAGGATGATTAATATCTTATTCCGATGTTTTCTTACTTCTAACTGTTCAATTTTGCTTTCGGGCTTACGAAACTTACGTCCGACCACAATTAGAATATGCGTCGCAAGTCTGGTCCCCATGCTATTATGGTGATATTGATTTGCTTGAACGAGTACAACGTTATTTCACGCGCCGACTGTACAGCCGACTGGGTTGGGCAGAGGCGTCTTACAATGATCTGCTTTCAAAATTAAATTTGGAGTCGCTTGAATTACGTCGGTTACATTCTGACCTTGTTATGATGTATAAAATTTTAAATTATAAAATTGATGCCTGCCAAGATTTATTCGTATTATCCGAGCTTTGCCATACTAGGGTCACTCAAAAAAAGTGGTGAAAAAGAAATTTAAAACAAATACTTTAAGGCACGCGTTTTCAGTTCGTGCTATAGACGCGTGGAATTCATTACCGCAGTTTATTGGGAGCAAACCTCTTATAGACGCCCCTAGCACTAAAGCGTTTAAAAGTTAACCTAACATCGTTCTTACATTACGATAGAAACCTATAATCATCTGTAAGACGAATAACCATTTGTTGATTCTCTTTTTATTCAATTGTATACCCTTTTCTTATAATGTATTCACTGTGTTTAATATACCATTTGTTCTACCTAA
>JASANE010018311.1:0-25422 GCA_030248225.1 Trileptium ribeirensis | reverse complement strand
AGATATGCTGTTTACTTGTTCAACTTCGTTTAACCTGGTCATACCAGCGGACGGCATACGGCTTCGACTGATCGTTGAGCCATCCTATAACCATTACTGAATTTCCCTGAGATATAAAACAAAGCTTCGCGTTTTAAAAATGTTCGAAAATTATTGCCGTGTTTTCTAGTGTTCCAGTGTTTCTTCTAATAAAGCTGTAAAAATTTGCATACGTATTTCGGCTGTTGCGACAGTAGCGACGGTTATAACCTTTCGCGTCACTCCTCGAATCAGCTGGCGATTTTAACTGTTCATCAGCTTTCACTATCCGTATCGCCGTTGTACAGGACGTACACGTTTTCTTTAGACAAACGCGCTAGTTTCTGCGCTAGATTGGTAAAGCCGGGCTTAAACAATTCTTCACCGTTGTCACTGTGGCATCAATGTGATATTCATGAACATGGCTACTGTTTCTGGTTTGACCAATGACCCGGGAATAATTTCAGATGTGGACATCAAGGCGGTATGAAGTCCCAGAAAGATGGTTTAATTGCCAACTAAAAAGTATGATCCGCATGTATTTTCCGAAAGAAACATTAGAGAGGCAGACTGAAGGGCGTGGATTATCTGTATTTGTACCGGCCCGCTAGTTTTGACGACCATAAACTTACGTGCCGCTTCATCAGAGTGATCAGCGAACATGACTGCGTGAGCCATGTTCACGCAAGACAATGTTGCATTGTTTCTTGTTTAGGCGAATAGCCGAAATGGACTGCTACGTAGCAAGATTTACGAACAAGTAAAACTAGATAGTGCTTCACTCTACAGTATTGTAGAAATCCATCACTCGTTGATGCAGTCGTGAAAGATTTGAAAACAGTTTCACCAAGCACAAGCTATGTTGTTATGATTTATATAAGATTGGATGTACACATATTCAGTAAGTCTTCACGAAATGTGCCTAAACAGACCCTAAGCATAGTCATGCTTTCTAGCGAGTCGGTATAGGGTGGAACACTTAAGGTTAGCTTTCCACAAACGTTATCGCCCTGGTCACAATTAAAATCAACATAAAATCCCAGCTCCTATACACGAATTAGACCCGTTGACTTTTGGTCATAGGTCATGAACGACCAACGCTCACCACTGCCAGGCTATAATCTATGAAATAATGATCGATAAATCGTTGACGGGCAATAGACGTTGGTGACCAATCATGCTCTTCGATACCACCTCCACGAGGTCAGCGATATTATCGCACGGGTATGGAACCGCATTTGCAAAAAGTCATTTTTGTCCTCCTAGTACTTATTCACTTTCAATGCTTATCGATTTACTGCGAAACGTCTAAACAAGCGACAACATTTCGCTATGTTCATCGTTAAATCAAAAATGCAACCCGACGCACATGCCAATGCTGCAAGTGTAAAAAAACATCATTGCCAAACCAATTGCTTATAGTAGAAGATACTGCAACTCACAAATATTTTGGCGACCACCAATTGCATATAAACTGCAGTAATAGTTGGCGTGTGCAATTTTAAACGATTAAAAACTTTAAATGTATTAATTAGTAAACAAGGTTTAATTCACAATTCATTAACGTCAAATGTCCGAATTAATAGCAATAAATGGTAGAAAAATAAAAGGAAATAATAAGATTTAGCTAAGAATATTGGAAGATTTTACTTTTTTAGAAATAAAATAATTTCCTAAATATATTTTTAGACATTGTATTTTATCTAATCCGAAGTAACCTGAAGCTGAGCAGTAAATAAAGTTGTTCCGTGCAACCTTATGCATCAATATTCCTGTATCATGAAGTCCGGCGATCTACGCTAGTGTTGGATTTTTCATTGGCCGGCCGTCTAACCTGGCATAAGGCAAAAAGGCCGGCTGGTAAACCAGCCGGCCAGAAAAACGACCTTTTTGAGAAAGGGCTAGCCGGTTGGCTTGCCGGCCAGCGAATTTTTTGACTGATATCCAGCAGTGCCCGGTTGATCTCGTCAAGATTAATTTTGTAAAAATATTTCGTGATGGTTTCTTTAAAATGTAAATTTTTCGGTGCTGATTAAGTAAGAAAATTTTATGGCTCATCGTGAGACTTCATATGTCATTATTTGATATGCGGAACACATTATTCAATACGCAGTATTGAACTATCCACTAAACAGTTATCTGTAAAACCACGTTTTTCGATGCAGTTCCTATTATAATGTAACAAATGCTTCAAAAGTGTTCGGCATATCCGCAGAAGGGCAGTGCAACGTAGCTTGGTGCTTAATGCATATTTTCATAAGTACAGATATAGCATTCGTTACAGTAAAAGTAGCTTTCAAATTGAATATGTATCGTGAGCAAGTTTACGTTTCGACATAGTAAACTTGAAATAAAATGTGCTATTTTAGTGGTCGCAATGGTCGTACTTAAATTTATTTTTTCAACACGATATAACACAAGACATCCACAACGCAACAGAAAATATTTATATACACAAACATCACCGCACACAGGAACTAGCCAAAAACTACTATTCAAAAAGGTCATGGTATAATCTATTTTTATGTAATAAAATAAATATGATAGCCGCAGTAGCATAGCACATGATATACTCGTGCGCGCAACACGGCTGTGTAGAATACCTGTCGGCCAGACTATTGGGTGGCCAGAATTCCGTTCGGTCTACACGGCTATAAGCCGGCGGCTATTCGGCGTAATGGCCGGCTGATAGCTTTTACGGCCCTTGCCCAACAGTAGTCTTCGCACGTTAGATAAATTTAACATAACACCAATGGCTGTGTGTAATGTGGTTTTGCCCTCATCTTTTCGCACCTAACAACCGCTGTTACAAGCCCTCAAGGGGTAATAATTGATACGGTCGTATAATCTTGCTTCATCGAGAGCCAGGATGCAACATTACACACTTCATAGCTTCACTGAGCTCTCAATTGTTAGTATCCCGGCTAGCACGTTAGACAACGGATTGCATGACTGGTCAACGCCAGTTTTTTCTAAAGGCAACGCTTGCTCTTTCTATTGCTCTCGGTCAGCTTTTCATCGCATGAAACCCAAAGTGCGGTGTTTGTTGAAGAGAACTCGCACCTTGCTTAGATTAAAAAATGATCACTACGTCTAGTGCCAAAATGGCATACGGTACTTCAAATTTGCACCAGTCGAGTGACATGATGCAACGCCCACATAACTTAGCCGTAACCATTGATGGAAGGACTATTATCCCACCAGCCACTACCATCATCAGACGTTATCCACTGACTATCACCAGTTTTGGCTAACGACGTCTTTACATGACCTATTAAAATAATTTCAGCATATTGATAAAAATTTTATCCATTTTAAGTTTGTTACTACATTAAGTCTTCATTGCAGTTTTGTATTATGGCAAATATTTCTGGTGATTATACACAAATACAAAGGGGTGTTGGACTATTATAAGACATGGATGGAAGTTTGGGCAGTATATGTTCCTACTAATGTTCAGTCCAAATAAGCTTTGAGTGGCTTTACGACATCTCATTTAAATTTGAACAGCTCAGTTTTCGCAGTATTGTCCACCGAATCTTACTGTTGATATATGTGGTTTATTTATGAATTAGGTATTCTTTTTCTTATTATTTATTATTATGTATTATAAGATAAGGCTTATTCTTTTTCGCTTAGATAGGCTTATTCTCTTATCTAGCTATATTATCTATCGAGAACTATGTAAGCTGCACACATTTTTATTGTTATAATATTCTATTTAAGTCATAATAACATAATAATTGTTTTTAATATCAATTTTAAAGTTGTATTACATTTAAGTGTCTAGTGAATAACTGTGCATGTAACATCGTAAAACCATTTTAGCGAGATTTTACCAGTTGTTAACTCGGATTCTCGATAATATTTTGGATAAATGAGATCTTTAGTAAAACCCTAATTTGTCAAAAATACACATTCTTTATATGTCTACGCTATAGATTATAGAAGAAACAAATGTATATAATATTAAGTGAATATTTAGGTCTTTTTCTGGAATCCAATCCGAAAATCATCAATATTAAAGATACGGTTGAAATTATGGTGCTGTTCGACTCAGCTGGATGACTTGTAAACGCGTAATTTTTTGGATTCTACATCTTATTCTTCATTCGAGCAATAATGCGTTGTTAGTCCAAGTTTTAACGAACTTTTGTCGAGCGGATGAATAGAACCTGTATCGTATGGCTACGATACCTCAGGCACTACTCACTATGCAACTTCATATTTGCTTCTCGATTATGTTCGCAAAGCGATTAAACATCAACAAATGTACAAAAATTTAACGGTAAAGGACAAAATGCCAGACATAGTGAAACATTGTAATTTCTTCAAGCTTCTACGCATTTGTGTTCGGCTTGAAGCATTTTACAAAGATGTGTTTCGTAATATTTAAAACTTGCTTTAAACGCTCGTTCATTACAAGCAGCACCGTTGTTACGTTTATTCGGTTTGGTACCAACTTTAGCTATGTTGCTAACATAGACCGTTAGATTTATTCTACGCAGTATTATTAAAAATAATTTTACTGATTTTAACCTTTAGAAAACTAGATGCTGAAAGTAGATATGAGGAGTGCTTTCAGGTGATGATAAACCATATATCTTTTCAGCAGAATAGGTCTATTAAATCTAGCCCCGAGAGTGAATAAAACTCCAGAAATACATATCCACTTGTGCTATATATGCGATCTATTGACTGATGCACCTTTGTTATTTTCATTATTTAAAATTCAAGTCCACAACTCACATATCAGTTGAAACACATTTTTTTGCAAATTATCTGAATTACTGGTATATTTTATGATAAATGAACTACTTGATGTCATGTGCGCATTTTTTAATCATTTTCAGGTTAAGGGCCAAATGATTAGCATTACTATTCTTTACAATTAATAGCATTTGTCCGCTTCAGTTAAGAGTAATGCTGGTAGATGTTAATGCTTGAACACCCAATAACCACAGTACTAGTGAAACACTGCTCCCTGGACCTACTTAAAATGTTTCTTTTCCCCGTGAATCGCGAATAGTTATTGCTTATGTGTTGTCATTTGCAATACATATATCAAACCAATACGTATTACTGTGAAATCACCCTGGAGAATAATTGAAATGACTTATCGTCTTCAGTTTGACGCCTGTGACATGATCAGTGACGATATAAAATGTATCAATATTAGCACAAATTTCGGTCCTATTTTTCAAACTCGGTATGCGCCGATTTAGTTTTCGAATCGTCCAGCAAATATGCTTTACGTGCCATACGACAGTCAAACTTAAAGCTAACTAATTTTTAGTACTTTCATAGCAGATGGAAACCTTAAAATCTCACATATTTACGCATTCAAATCCACCACATCAGCTTTCTTTTGTTGTTGTTCTAGCTATGAAATGTTGGGCTACGTTATTCCGGGCTCTGTGTCTATGCAAACAAATTTGGGATTCGTTCGAGTCTTCACACTTTATGTTGCAAAAATGGTTAATATATCTTAGTTTGTCCTTTAGTAATAAATAAATTAAACTATTTTAAACTTGTGGCGTCAAATAGTTTAAATTTCTTTTCATAATAAATGATTTTTCCTAACTGTATATGGAACAATAAACTTAGTAATTGGCTTTTTATTTGCACACAAATAAATGTCTCTATAACGGTAATTAAGTAAATATTTTATGGCAACAACGGTCCCATTTATATGGTAAATATATTATTGTTTAAAAACGCCATTAGTACCCACATTTAGTTAATATTGATATTTAATAATATAAATAAAGAAGTTTTATAACATTCAATATTTATCTGTAAACCTGAGAGGCAATAGACAATTAACAGTAATATTTACTGGTCTAAATACGCTAACGCAATAAAATATTTTCGCTTAAAACATGATACAATATAGTACTTTTTTGAAGATGAGTTATATATAGATAAAAGGAATATAAAACTAATTCAAAAATGAAAGGGATTGTTTGTAATTTTCAGAGCCAAATAGAATAACGTCTGGTGGAGTGCGTCACTGTGCAAGCATCCACCGTGTTGCTATAAATCGAATAGATCGGGACTTGTAGTATGATTGGTAGCGCATCTGTTTTTCAATCTAAAAGTTCAGATTTAAATCTCTGCTGGCTGGTCGCAACACCACTAAGGTTCCTTTTCATTACACGAACGCGCCGTGCTCTTTCTGCTGTATCTTGAATAATCCGAAGCTCAACGCACTACGACTCCGCAGCGGAGTAATAATTTGAGACTAAAGCTCGAAGCTTTGACTGACGTTAACTTCATGGCAGAATAAACCTTATAAAACTGACCTCGGCTGACTATTGCAGAAAACAACAAAAACGAAGTTCAGAGATGACCGTTTTCGGGAAATCTGAACAAGCTTTCGGGGAATTTCGGAATAAGACTTATGATATCGTCTTGACGTCGTTCTATTCTGGCAAACTCCATATTTGTCCAAATTGGCGAATGATATATTGAAGTTGCGCGATCGTTTTCAGACTATTAATCATATTCGATCAATTTACAGGATATTTTAGTACAGCAAATGCATAAAGCAGTTCGTTTTATTAATCAAGATGAAATAAAATTTTGGCAAATGAAGTTGTCTTTCTTGCGAAAACTATGACGGCATGTGATCGACAAAACTTAACAAGCCTTAACAAAAAATCGTCTAAAATTGCTACGTCAGCGTATATGTGGATCAAGTCAAAAATCCTTTTTAGTTAAAAATGGTACTATTATTGGGAGGTGACTTTGCTGTCACAAAATACGGTTTGCTTCCGCGCACTGGTGTGTAATTTGATTGCATCTACCAACGGTATCCGACGACAGTGTTCGCCGCTAATTGTTAGGCTATAATGACCTTAATTGATAAATGTTATTTTAGTTATGGATTAAGCATTGGGCCATATCTACAGTAAGACTGGAATAACCACCGTATCAAAAAACGAGATCCATTTTTCAATATCATTCTTCCAGTTCCGCATCAGCTCCAGATATATATACCATTATGACCAGGAGATAATGCTGAATTGATCTCAACTTTGAAAAACTCTCTAAATATTTAGCTGTTTTAAAATAGCAGAAAAATCGGAGATCATTTTTTTAATATTTTTGTCGCAACCATCAGATTGTGACATTGCTTATGAGTTCTATCTGACTGAGCATAATACTTATGTATCTTATCATTTGGTCAGCAGTGAGCAGTGGTACATCATCACTCACATGAGGCCTCAAGAACGTGTCAACACATTATTTGTTATTTTATATCCTATGAATAAAATTTTTAGTCTCGGACATTGTCGTCGAGTCACCCTGTAAAAGCGGCGACCGATATACGATGCGAGACTAGTGATAAATTCCGTTTCGCCGCTAAAGTTAAGAAATTTTATTCAAAACAAAGCATATGAAGTATTACGCTAGTACTAATTGGAGAGAGCCTGGAATTACACTAAGGTGTATTATGTATTGGCATATGCACTGTAACATATTATGGCACAGATTCGCACTATACATCGAATGAAGAGGGCCGCAGACAACGAGAGCATGTAGAAATATAGGTCTACCAGTCAATTAGTTACGCAATCACCCGCAAAATGTGTGTGAGAAATCAAGTCGTCCCAAAATATTCCACTTAAATTTGCAGTTACAGCAGGTCTTGGGAAATATGAGCCAGACATGTCTACCTCGTCCTGGGATTATAACTAAAATCTCCCAGCACGTTTTCTATAGTTATATTTATGCTGCACTAACAGATTACCTTGCTCTTAACTTTTACCCAAGAGTTATAGAAATAATTAAAACACGGTTGCTTTTAGTCTTCTAATAGCCTAGTGGCGGTAGTGCGGACTCTCTAGCGTAAAGCCGGTGTTCGAAACTCGGGTCAGCCTTTTTTCTGTTTTTTGTTCTTTTGTTTTTGTTTTTGTGGAGGCACACTATGTGCGCCCGATAGGAAATCGCGAAAATTTTATATAAACAGCAAATATTTGGTGGCTGAACGCGATTCTTACGGTTATCTCCTTATTGGACCCAGAGATAATCTAGTATATTCATATTCTATGCGCCACGAAAGGCGACATCCCAACTAATATAAACTCTTTGAAAATATTTAATTAGTTTTTTATTGCCGAAAGCTATAGTGTGTAGAAAAGAATGTAATGAAAAGGTGAAGCGATAAATTTTTATTCTTAAGTAGAAGTAACAAGTACTTGATAAGATCCAAAGAATTTTAAATTTAGGCCTGACAATATAGGTTATTTGATCTCACCTAGGCTCCCCTATGGGAAAACTACATGCCAATTTGTACCCGAGTTACGTACAATGAAACGAAAAATCGCAAATTACAAGTTTTATAACATGAAGTATTGAAAAGTGGAGTTTTCAGTAACAAAAGGTCAAGATGTGGAGCCGAAAATCTAAGACTGAAAACCTTTCCAGTTCGCGTCAAGACAAACATTTTGAACCCTTATCGACATCGATCCGATCAGGCACTGTTGAGCTATGAGTGTCACCGAGTTTATCGTAATTTAATATTTTAAGCACAGCTACGAACTGCCAATACAGTAGTTGGGAATAATTAAATGAGGAGCTATAAATTGTGTACTGAAAACCACTCCAGTTCACGACAAGGCAAATATTTTGGGCCTTTACCGACATCCATCCGACCAGCCATTGTTGAGCTATGATTGCTTTGTCACCTAATTTGTCGTGAGCCATTGCTTTGTCACCTAATTTGTCGTGATTTAATGTTTATAAAGGCACAACTACCAATTGCCAGCACGGTAATTGAGAGTAATTAAATAATAAAAAGCCAACTACCTAGGATAGCTGAGAATAGCCTACTGTGTAGAATCATAGAATGCACATAATAATTACCAGCGCGAAAGCCGGCCTTTGGCGGGTGCGGTCCTTCGGCCCGCTTCACGCCGGTACTGTGGCAGAGTGGGCCTGCGGCCCACGTTTTTCTGGAAAACAGTATTTTTTAAGTTATGACATTTGTAAAAAATACTGTTTTTACGTCGTTCGTTTGGTATTATTTTCACTTTGTTAATTGTTTCATTAGTATTTGTTGAATGTAGTGTAGAACATTTTTTATTCGGCAAGAGTTGGGGGAATCCCTTCTTAGTGGGGGGTGTACCGCACTGAAATGTTATTTTTTGGTGTCAACATTTCTCCAGGCTGATGGAAACAAATAATTTATCAATATTCAAGATGTCGTCTCCGAAATATGACAAATTTCTTTTCCAAAACTTGGGACATTAAGATAGTTTAGGGGATATCCCCCAATTAGGGGTATATCTCCTATGAAAAAGTTCGTCGATTCTTTCGGCACGTATCTTTGTTTTAAAGAAATGAAACAAAACAACGTTTGTCAAAATCCATGAAGCAGTTAAATGTTACAGCATGAAAACCTCTAAAATCACACTATTTTTTAATTCAAAAGGGGGTGGGTTGTTACGAAAAGCGTAGGGGATGCCCAAAAATATTGTCCCTGCATTCTCATATCGATTTCCTACCCAACAAAAAACTGTATAAACATCCATAATGTCCCAACAAACTAAAAGAAACAAAACAAAAATATTTGGTCTAAATCCATCAAATCGTCCTTGAAATATTACAAATTTTACGGTTTTTCAGTTTTAGCGAGCTGGGGTAATCCCTTCTTAGCGGGTCGATACTTTCAGCACATCTTAAAGAATGGAAAAAGTTTGTCAAAATGCATGAAGCAGTTGAAAACTTGCATCATGAAAAAAAATAACATGACACTAATTTTTAATTCAAAGGGATGTGGATTGTGAAAAAAGCGTAGTGTCCCTGCATTCTCATATCGATTTCCTACCCAACAAAAAACTGTATAAAAAACCATAATGTCCCACAAACTAAAAGAAACAAAACAAAAGTATTGGGTCAAAATCCATCAAATCGTCCTCGAAATATTACAAATTTTACGGTTTTTCAGTTTTAGCGAGCTGGGGTAATCCCTTCTTAGCGGGTCGATTCTTTCGGCACATCTTAAAGAATGGAAAAAGTTTGTCAAAATCCATGAAGCAGTTGAAAACTTGCATCATGAAAAAAATAAAATGACACTATTTTTAAATTCAAAGGGTTGTGGGTTGTGAAAAATGCGTATTGGGTGCCCAAAAATAGTGTCCGGGCACTCTCGTATCGATTTCCTACCCAACAAAAAACCGCACAAAAATCCATAAACGGGTAGTCAAAAATATGTGACAAACCCAAAACTTGGGACACACAGACAGACATACGGCAATTACATTATAAGATAGTTTAAAGGGGTCTCCCAATTAGGCTGTACATCCCTTTGCAAAAGTTCGTTGATACTTTCGGAACGTCTTAAAGAAATGAAACAAAAAAAGTTTGTCAAAATCCGCGAAGCAGTTGAAAACTTACATCATGAAAACCAATAAAATGACGGCTATTTTTTAATTCAAAGGGTTGTGGGTTGCGAAAAAAGCGTAGAGGCTGCCCAAACATAGTGTCCGGGCATTCTCATATCGATTTCCTACCCAACAAAAAAACCGCACAAAAATCCATAAACGGGTGGTCAAAAATATGTGACAAACCCAAACCTTGGGATACACAGACAGACATACGGCAATTATATTATAAGATAGTTTGAGGGGGGTCCCCAATTGGGGGGCACATTTCTTTTGCAAAAGTTCGTCGATACTTTCGGCGCGTCTTAAAGAAATGAAACAAAAAAGTTTGTCAAAATCCATGAAGCAGTTGAAAACTTACATCATGAAAACCAATAAAATGACACTATTTTTAATTCAAAGGGGGATGGGTTGTGAAAAAAGCGTTGGGGGTGCCCAAAAATAGCGTCCGGGCATTCTTGTATCGATTTCCTACCCAACAAAAAAAGCACAAAAATCCATAAACGGGTGGTCAAAAATATGTGACAAACCCAAACCTTGGGATACCTAGGCAGACATACGGCAATTACATTATAAGAAAGTTTAAAGGGGGTCCCACAAATAAGGGAGTACATCCCCTTTGCAAAAGTTCGATGATACTTTTGGCACAAATTAAAGAAATGAAACAAAAAAAGTTTGTCAAAATCCATGAAAAAGTTGAAAACTTACCTCATTAAAACCAATAGAATGACACTATTTTTTAATTCAAAGAGGTGGGTTGTGAAAAAAAGCGTAGGGGCTGCCCAAACATAGTGTCCGTGCATTTCCGTGTCGATTTCCTACCCAACAAAAAAACCGCACAATAATTCATAAACGGGTGGTCAAAAATATGTGACAAACCCAAACCTTGGGATACGCAGACAGACATACGGCAATTATATTATAAGATAGTTTGAGGGGGTCCCCAATTGGGGGGCACATTTCTTTTGCAAAAGTTCGTCGCTACTTTCGGCGCGTCTTAAAGAAATGAAACAAAAAAGTTTGTCAAAATCCATGAAGCAGTTGAAAACTTACATCATGAAAACCAATAAAATGACACTATTTTTAATTCAAAGGGGGATGGGTTGTGAAAAAAGCGTTGGGGGTGCCCAAAAATAGCGTCCGGGCATTCTTATATCGATTTCCTACCCAACAAAAAAAGCACAAAAATCCATAAACGGGTGGTCAAAAATATGTGACAAACCCAAACCTTGGGATACCTAGGCAGACATACGGCAATTACATTATAAGAAAGTTTAAAGGGGGTCCCACAAATAAGGGAGTACATCCCCTTTGCAAAAGTTCGATGATACTTTTGGCACAAATTAAAGAAATGAAACAAAAAAAGTTTGTCAAAATCCATGAAAAAGTTGAAAACTTACCTCATTAAAACCAATAGAATGACACTATTTTTTAATTCAAAGAGGTGGGTTGTGAAAAAAGTGTAGGGGCTGCCCAAACATAGTGTCCGTGCATTTCCGTGTCGATTTCCTACCCAACAAAAAAACCGCACAATAATTCATAAACGGGTGGTCAAAAATATGTGACAAACCCAAACCTTGGGATACACAGACAGACATACGGCAATTATATTATAAGATAGTTTAAGGGGGTCCCCAATAAGGGGGTACATCTCCTTTGCAAAAGTTCGCCGATACTTTCGGCACGTCTTAAAGAAATAAAACAAAAAAAATTTGTCAAAATTCATCAAGCAGTTGAAAACTTACCTCATTAAAACCAGTAAAATGACACTATTTTTAATTCAAAGGGGGTGGGTTGTGAAAAAACGTAGGGGATGCCCAAACATAGTGTCGTGCATTTCCGTATCGATTTCCTACCCAACAAAAAAACCGCACAATAATTCATAAACGGGTGGTCAAAAATATGTGACAAACCCAAAACTTGGAACACACACAGACAGACATACGGCAATTATATTATAAGATAGTTTAAGGGGGGTCCCATCTTCTTTGAAAAAGTTCATCGATACTTTCGGCACGTCTTAAAGAAATGAAACAAAAAAAGTTTGTCAAAATCCATGAAGCAGTTGAAAACTTACATCATGAAAACCAATAAAATGACACTATTTTTAATTCAAAGGGGGATGGGCTGTGGAAAAATCGTAGGGGATGCCCAAAGCTATTGTCCGTGCATTTCCATGTCGATTTTTATCCGACAAAAAAACGGCATAAATTCCATAAACGGTTTCAAAAGTTATGGTCAAAAAATTTGTGACAAATCCAAAACTTGTGAAACACAGACAGACATACGGCAATTACATTATAAGATAGCTTAAGGGTGTGTCCCAATTAGGGGGTACATCCCTTTGCAAAAGTTCGTCGATTCTTTCGGCAAAAATATGTGGCAAACCCAAAACGTGGAACACACACAGACAGACAGACAGACATACGGCAATTACATTATAAGATAAATAGAAATATAACATATATAAACGTATTAGTCCATATGTTTATAGTGGCCTGTGGCCAAATGGATAAGCGCAGTAGCTTAAAGTTGAAGCCGACCATGCAATAATTTCCTCATCTTTTATTATAAATATTTCATTATTTTATTACAAAGACTTTAGCATAGCAGCAAGCAACAAAGGTTATACGCATTACAGAAACCCGGTTTGTCAAACAAATGTTCGATGTTGCTCAATTTTCCTGTTGATTTATATGATTTGGTACATTAAAGTTTATTTCCATCTGCATAAAATGCGTACACTCAATACTTTCTGACTATTTCTCCATATAAAAGCATTATACTCGTACTGTCATACACAAAATTTTCTGCGGAAGCTTCCTTTTCGACAGCAAAGTTTGGTACACTTAAATCAGGTAACATTTGCAATAAAAATTTGCGTTATAGTTACTAGGATATGCATAATGTATGTTAAATATTAGCAAAAAAAAATTGAGTCTAAAACAGTAGTTTACCAAACCAACTTTTTTTACAGGCAAAATTAGTACATTTAGCACAATTCAGCAGAATTTGTTTTGAATGCACTCGTTCTTGTTCAATCTGTATTTTAGTAGTGCATTTTATTTCCATCTGCCTAAAATGCGTACACTCAATACTTTCTGACTATTTCTCCATATAAAAGCATTATACTAGTACGGTAATACACAACATTTTCTGCAGAAGTTTCCTTTTCAACCGGAAAGTTTGGTACACTTAAATCAGGTAACATTTGCAATGAAAATTCGCATTATAGTTACTAGGATATGCACAATGTATGTTAAATATTAGCAAAAAAATGAGTCTAAAACTGTAGATTACCAAACCAACTTTTTTTACAGGCAAAATTAGTACATTTAGCACACTTCAGCAGAACTTGTTTTGAATGTACTCGTTCTTATTTAATCTGTATTTTAGTAGTGCCAGTATACAGTAAGTGGGGGAATATTTGGAGTTCCGGGTAGTTAAACTCGAAGAAATTCGGTTAATTCACGAACAACAATAAAACATTCACTTGAAATGCTACTGCACTACAAGAGCTTTTTCGGGTTAAACGTGTCCCATATTAACGAATAGATTTCCACCGACCGAAATCACCGTAACACTGTCTTACAAATAACTAATCAGTGGATACAGAACGGTATGGCTGAGACAATAACTGACAGCGCTCACTATAGTTTTTATGTAAAAATGACAATTTTTTATGAAAACCGTGTCATTTAAATATACAGACTAAAATTTAAAAAATATCTAAAATTAATTTTAAAAAATTATACAATAATAATGGAATCTTAAAAGTCAACTAACCACTTAAAACGATAATGTCAATTTTATTTATAAATTCAAAGATTAACAATTCAAACTACACCCGTCTGTTTTGCTGCTATATTCGTTGCTTACGCGCTCTTACAAATCTATTTTAGCTTACACAACACTTCGATCAATAACAGATTAAACAAATGTATAAAAACATGAAAAACATATGTTGTCAATAAAGTTTGGGGAACCAAAACGCGTTGTGGCATTTCAACATTTTCAACAATTTCAGGTTCATCCATCGCTATCCGGAGATATGTCGGAAGACGATGTTGCCATCAAGATCAAATGTCTAAAGATTTATTTTAATGTACATGGTGTTCCATAAGTAACGCCTCAGCATTAAAGTGACCCAGTACGCCAAATAATAAACCTACCTAAAAGCGTTTTAGTATGCACCTACCTTCATATATAGCTTAGGGTTTTGATGAATACACTTACCCTAAGTGCGAACCTGTACACCTCCAAGATCAATGCATTCTTGCAGTCGAAAACACACACTTCGGCAGACTTTTCGAGACATACCAGACTCCAAAAGGGAAAGCTTCTCTTATATGGCCTCCTTCGGGCACAAGAGGGTTTGTTTTTTTGCGTTTATATACCTTCTCCTTTAATACTCTCCTTAAGAAAAGTCAAGAGCGTTTAGATCAGGCGAAAGAGGATGCCTTACGACAACGGTCAAGGATGGTTTCGTCCAACCAATGACGCACACCCATCGCAAAATGAGGAGGCGCGCCTGCATAAAGTTAAGCCTGCCAGTATTTGGCAACTGTTGAATGTTAGGATAAAATTCATTTCGCAGCATCATTAGATAGGTGTCTGCATCCACAGTGTCATCGAAAAGGTACGGCTCCAAGAATCCACCAGACCACGTGACGACCCATATTGTCAGAGCACAGGCATTTTAATCAGGCTTGAAAACGTGTCAATAAACTTGATGATGAGCAGCACTGACACGCAGGCTGGTAGTCCATTACCCGTTTAAATTGTGACCATGTGCGGTAAATTCGTAGAGGTTTTGACCCGGCTTCAGCCGGATTGCCACACTCCATATCACTAGCTGATAGAAAGTCATATACAAATATCACCCACAGGACAAGGGAAAATGTTTATTGAAAAACTACAAATTCTTAACGAAAACGTAATATATTTAAATCATCGCGGGCCGACCCTGCTATCCAAATTACTATGTGATTTTAGTTATTGGCCTATTCGTGTGTACCTCTATTGGCTTGTGAGTACTGTCATGAAATGACTGAATGTTCCTTCAAACAGTGGTTGGTTCATTTATTTTAGCGCTAAAAGGCTATGTTATGCGGCGTTCACGTTATAATGTCCCCAACGTTTGGAACCTATGTACACCACACAGTGTCAGGCACAGTGTCGACAACAGGGTGTCGTAGACACCCCCATGTTTTTAATAAATTTTCAGAAGGTAGCTAGTTACGCGTATTAGCACTTCTCGACAGCGTCAGGCACACCGTGTCTTCTGGCAGTTTCATTGATAGTATTCGGAAATATTTGAGTAATGTTCATATCGAATAGATACAAATATCGTAAATTTAGAAAACACTACGCAGGACAATTGACTGATAAACCACGTTAACTACAGACGGTGTCCGTTATAGTTAATTCGCGCCAAATTCATAGCTAAGGGTGTGTACGACACTGTTAAGAAAAAATGTAGTAGTTAGCGGTGTGTGGTACAGCCTCGGCGATTGATTTACAGTATGGGTGTCACCCTGACTGTCCATACGGTAAGGACGCGACTACAGAGGGACAAAAGTTCCAAACAGCGGGGACATTATAACGTGAACGCCGCATTAGTGAGTACACGTTCAAAAACTAAGCGATTTATAGAATTGATCCTATGGAACAGAACATGGTAAGAGAATCGATAGATGTCACAATATCCTGACATGGTAAACCATACATTTAAATTGACTGGTTGGGTGGCTAATATCATTATTATATTTTTATTACTAATCTAGTGCCATAATCAAGTTTATATTACTTTAATCAAGAGTGCATTAGGGAAGAGTATGACACTTTTCTGCGCTCACATATAAACCCTGTTTGATGACGGGGGCGTTTTCGGCCTGAACCCCCCCCGGATTTTTGGGTAGCGGTCAAAATTCACTGACCCGCAGATTCTGTGGTAGTAGATCGCACCCCCCCCCCAGTTGTTGACCCAGCAGCTACTCATAACCCGACTCCCCAGAAATTGGGGGTCCGCCCTACCCCCCACAAAAAAACTGGGGGAGGTGTGCCGCTAATTCATAAAAGCATTAATCGTAGTGAGTTGCCTTTGAGATATAATGCCTCGATATATCACAGAAGAGAGGACGATGGGTTCTTCTGATGATTCCTTAGTGCAATTGGTTAGACTTGCCGACTCGATTTATGTTTGACGTCGAACCCAACGTTGTCGTTGTTCGCAAAGGGAATCTGATTCGGTAGTTACAGTAACATATTACAGATTGAGCATTGAGTTAATACGACAACTGCAGACCGTCCGCAGGAAACACGGATGACAACAAGTACTCTGTGGCTTCTGCTTATGATAATTGCTGATCACAGATAGCGGTAATGACGTGAAACTGTTGTGACAGCATATGTTGTGTTGATGATGTTGTGTTGATAGAGTATGCACACCTTCGATATGTATATGTCGATGAATTAGATCACAATGTCAGTCGATACATTTATTTATACTTATATTATAGTTATCACATTCCTAAATATTATGATAAACAGAGGTGACGACTGCCAAGAGGATTACAACGTCAACGCTTGGGCTTCCCTTGGCGTCGTTGATCGACTCCGTTCCCTAGACGTAAAATATAACACCCGAAAGCGAGGGCAAAGATCGCAAATTCGTGACAATTTGTACCCCACAACAAATGGAAGGCTAGTGCATCTCAACCCCCCCCAAAAAAAAACTGGGGGGTCGGGCGAAAACGCCCGCGTCATCAAATACGGGTTTATATGTGAGCGCAGGGAAGTGTCATACTCTTCCCTAATGCACTCTTCCTATAACTAAGTATGTATACAACACACATAAGAACTATATACATTCTGAATATTATGGTACGTCGCAGACCGGTTGGAATCTTCTGATTTGTGTAGTTTACCACACAAATGGAAAATTTTCGAAAAATGTTGACATATAATCCTGAAGTACTAAGGGTTGCTCCTACCTGCGGCCGGGTCACGCGGGTCACGCACTTACCTCATAACCCCTGTTGACCCGCCGGAAATCCTCAGAAAGTTGACCCGCGGGTGACATTTTCAGCACTGATTCATATTGTCTTCGATAGAGCTGTGGAGGTTTTCTGCATGCCAGTAAACATAATTATGCCGGTTAACGTGGTCGTTAAGTTTAAAATTGCTTTCGTCGGGCCAAATGACTTCGTCAACTAAAGTTCGGACCATGGTCGACACACTGTGGCCTTTTTTAACGGAATTCAACCTCGCTATCATAACCATTCTCGTTCAGAGTATGAACTAACGTCAGCCTAAAACGTGTTAGAACCAGGCTTTTAACAATTCGGAAAACAGTCGATTTTCTGATTCCGGTTTCAACAGAACAACGTCGAACTGATTTCGTAGGACTATTGTCAAAATGATAGGAAACATCACCTATCGCAGCATGACCAGATGCCGCCGTTAGTCTTTTTGTTTGCTACGAAACCTGTTTAATCAAACGTTTTATTAATTGAAGCAATAGTTTTGTGATATGGGGCTGTGAAAACGAATGCCGGGACTTATCCCAGAACTACACGGCTATTTTGGTAAACTGAATACAGTCTTACTGCAGTTATTCATTCAGCCAAATTAAGTCGAGTATCAGACATTTTGTTTTAATAAGAGATTATTAATATTTTTAATAATTTTATTTAAAAGATATTTTTAATATGTTAGGATAAAATTCCTGAAAGTATGAAGGTTGTAAGTATATCATGTAAATCTCAGCAAAAGCTCGAAGTTGGAGCGTTACTTATCGAACGCTCTATAGAGTGTATAAAATAGTGTACATTTGTTAAAAATTATAGAACGAATTAAAAGGAAGCATTCGTACATAATTTGAAAACTTAGTAAAGTCATAACAACACAACGTGCAGAGTGTTACTGCCACCAAATTCTAAAACTTTCTAAATTACCAAAATCTCTTTTAAGTTGCGTACGAAATTTGTGAAAATACACTATTTTTGCAGTAAAGTAACAGATTTACGGAAAACAAGAATAACCCACAATGATAGTATTATTTTGAAAGAACCATCATTTAGTTCTCTGACTATGCCTTTTACAGCTTTCGACCATGTCCGAGGCAAATTATGATCCCAACAGACAAAATATAGCTTTATTTAATTTATGGATTCACATTCGATTCTGAACCATGTTTCTGTTTCTTGATTACATATCTAGCAGGCTATCGGATTATTTTTGACTAACATTTCCTGTTTTCAAATTCCATTAATCGAAAGCTAGTTACACTTTGTCCGCAAATTGCAGTGTTTGATAAGTAGTAACTACAATCTACTGGTAAACTTTCACCTCAAAATCTCAAAATTGCGTAAACATAGATATTATTATAAGGGGCTTGTACTTTTTTCATTCCGGATTGTACATATACAATGCACATAATTTAACTCGTTTGTTGTACGCGACCTATTTTTAATCTATCTAGACTCAGATTTAGAATATATATATGGAACCACCGTAATAAAGTGTCACGCCCAATTACATAGAGCATCAACAGCATTACAAAATTATCCCAATACTGCATACATCATATGTGTCAAAGGTTCGTCAGCTTAAGGTGGTGTGGAGATGGTTCAGGAGAGTGTGGTACTCAGGAGGGGAGAATTTGTGAAATTTTTAAGAACTCAAACAACCCACCCTCTATTTTTGCCAATGTTCGATAATTTTTTAGTAATTTCTCCTATTTCATGCGAGTTTTGCCCAAATATTTGCCACTTTGCACCCAATTTTTGCCATAGAGGTGAGGGTAAAGGAGGTCTAATACCCTTAAGGGTTAACCCAATACCCCCTCTCAATGCCTACGGCATAGATATTTCAGTGGCTATCGAGGTATGGCCGCTTCGTGTATTTCAGGTGTCATAATCTGTTTTAAAACCCATTTCACCTAAACTCTGCAACATAGGTAACCACGATGATAACGTCTCATACAGAGCTACATAGTTTTTGCTCGCTCTACGAAGTATAAATTGTATAAATTGCTATTGTCCGATATTCCGGGTTTTGTAGGTCCATTTTATGAAGCGTTGGTGTTATATGTTGTTCATGATGTGGAAGTTTTGTCCACGTACAGCCTGCGTAAACACCATCAACGGTATGGTGTATCGTACACCACTATGTTTTAAATAATGTTATATGGTGACCAGGACACCGTCGACTGTTTCGCAATTTGTCATATAAACCGTCAAATCCTATTAAAACGGTGCGACAAACTTTGGGAAAGATTATTTACTGGTTCGCAAAATAAAATTGTAAGGTAGCGAAATATTACCCAACCCCGGCACGAAGCACTATTAATGATAGGGTAAACGCAACACTGCAACATCGGTTATATAATTCGATATTTCACTATATTAATTTTCCCGCCCTTTTCATGTATTTGAATTCGAGTGGAACGAGAATTTTCAATTTTGGCTTTGGAGGAGGGTTGAGGACGTCCTACCTGTGTGTGTCTGTGTGTCTGTGTGTCTGTAGCACCTGGATCTCGATAATGGTTGGGCGGATTTTGATGCAAGATAGCTCATTCGAACCGCAATGGTCGATTTAGATGTAGTGACCGAGCCCGATTTTTAAATTTTTTTTGCCGTGGGAAAAGTTATGAAGCATTTGGCCCATTATCGGGCACCCCTCCAGTTTTTGCGACTTTTCTCAATAAGTACATGACGTATCCGCAAACTAATAGGCCTATTCCATGTACATTTACCAGGGCTTTCCAATGATATACAACAAGTTTTCAACTACTTCCCAATCTAGAGTCTATAAGCTTATAGTTGGCGCCAAACTTCATATTTGGTGAAAAGTTGTGGGAAATGCACCTAAATGTGTGCTCATTGTTTTCTGGGCCAACAAGCTGATTGCGAGTGTCAAAAATATTGTGTGACAAATATATTTCACACTTGTGCTTCATACTTGGTATGAAAAATGAGATTTTTCTCAAGTGTCGGTTTGAATTCTTTAACGTTCTTTTCACGGTCAATTTAGGGTTTTTATTGAATTATTAAATTGTTACTTGATTGTTTTTGTACTCGTTGTATGATGTTTTGTCTTCATACGTTGGCTATCAAAAGAGGCGGGCGTAACTATGACTCATCACTCACGGTTTATATAATGCTGCACCTGCGTACTGTGTGTAGGCTTTGTTTGTGTGTGCTTTCTACAACAGACTTCGGGGGATTGTTCTCACCACTCGAATTCTGGCTCGCAAGAGAGCGTCACTAGTTAAAAATATAGGGTGTCGAAGACACCATAGCAATTGTCATAGCACTATAACAGCAATTAGCAATATATAGCTATATAACTATACAGAAATTGTCATAACCAATAGCAATATAATAGTCTATGTATATAATTTAGAATATTTAACATTGCATTTTTAATATGGTGTTAGTGACACCATCCTTTGTGATGTATAATGGTGTCCTGCCGAGAACATACATGATGGAATGACAATATGGGGCATATATGATGGAATGATGGACATACGGGGTAAACACTTCTTCCTGTCGGGCAATTTATAACTTGAACATTGTATTAGAAGCGCAAGCACACATAAAGGTTAGGTACCCCCTCCTCTTACCTCCGACGCGTTGCAGGCGCCCAACACATAGAAGCCAACGACGCCGCGCCCCCTTGACGTCCGGCTGATCCCGCCGGAGACCGAAGGCCGACCCCACAACACCATGGTATACCGCTGGGACCCTGGTCCTCGAGGATGTGTGGTTATAACCCAATTTTATCTAAACCCACACCACAGGTAAATAGTGTAATAACGCGTTATATTCAGCTACATAAAGCTTAACTTCTTTTACAAAATTAGTCCAATACCTCATACATATTTTTGGTTATGGAGATATTCTCGTTTCCGTGTATTTCGGGTCTCAAGGGCCTGTTTTAAACCCATTTTAACTAAACCTACATAGAGATTCACGCGCTCTGCAAAATTAGACCAATATCGCCCACATATATATGTTTTGTAATAAAAATATTTTCGTTTGCGACCATTTCGAGTCTCATGGGTTTATTTTAGAACATATTCTTGCTAAACCTACAACGCAGATAACTAAGGTGATAACGCGACATATGCCGTACATAAAGCTTCACTCGCTCCTCAAAATCAGCATCCTTATAACCTATATATCTTGGTTATTGAGATATGGCTGCTATCGTGTACATCTGGTCACATTAGTCCATTTTCTAGCTTAAGTTTGAGGTGTGGCTAGATAATTTCAAAGATTTGGTGTTGCATTTGAGCTATCGCGCGAGCCGCACGAAAAAACCCACAAACTTACTGGCCAAATGTATCATCTATATTAGTCAATCTCGTCCGAAACAAAGTAACAAATAGCCAAAAGCAATGTTTTGGACCAAAGTATGCGTATACTCACCCGCTTGTGATTTTTGAGTTTGCAATACCGGGTTCTAGTTGGTTCCAGTTTTCACTGTGCATGTATCCATTTTATGGGGTACAAATGCAATTGAGCACATTTCTGTTTCAGTTATGGCTATGAAATAAAGCGTGAAACATATTATTGGGACAGACCAACGCTAAATGTTGTTGTTATTGTGGATGATTGTTACGTAAGGTTCGGTTAAATTTCTGATGCAAGAATGAATGCTTCGCATGTGGTGACAGAATTGATTTGCTATAGGTAATGCCGTATCTCAATATTACTCATGCCTTATACCGACTAAACCGGAAAGCAATCATGTTAAACTGACATTCGCTATAGTGTACCATAGAGGCATTCAGCAAATTCATAAGACATGGAAATGTTTCAGAACTCAACGTTGGTATTTTTGTCATTATACGTGAGAACGCTTTCCATAGTCACAACGGCCACATTGTCCATGCATAACATTTCGACAAAATATGTGCAAAGGTGACTAAATCTTAATCTACATATTATCCACGAATATATACGGAAATAATTGATTCCACAGTGTAAATCATTATTAAATAATCTGATCTTTTAGGAAAGATATTTTCTCTACGGACGTTTAATCGAACGTTCAATACTGACTACTAAAGTATCTTGACGAAGAATACAACCACAAAACGTAAAACTGTGTCAATGAAGAAATTTTTATTATGATATATCGTTGGAAAAACGTATATATAGGTAAAACGTTGGAAAAAAACGTATATTATATAAATGTACATTGACACACACCGCAAGAATATAAGTGTATAATTGTAATTAGTAGGTTGTATATGCTTGGATTGTTTGTGTCTTTTATAAAATGTTTTAAAGTGGATCGTTCCAAATTAAAAAAGTGGATCTTTGTACGTCCCTGTTTGGTTTTAATTGGAATGTTTAGTCTCGTTCATTGCGAAATTAGTGCACTATAACTATGGTTTTTCTTATAATATTTGAGTGCGTAAAGTCAACTGGCGCATAAAATCAAAAACGTAAAATATATACAAAACAGAACGTGACAGATATTTTGTTTTATTGTTTTATATTCCGTGAATAGGTATTTTTGTGAAACATCTTATGTTTGATGCCGTTACAGCTGCAAATTTTTTGTTGTTTGGAATCATATTTTAAATTAATTTTAATAATTATTCTATAAAATAAAATTTTGCATTCGAAGGCGGTTGCGACTACTTCATGTAAGATTTAAGACTTTATGTTCAAATGTATTGTATTATAATTTCGTTGCTATATGATGACCCAGAGCTACTAAACTAGTCCAATATTGACTTACTCTAACATATGGTCTGGCAAAATTGCATTTAAAACAGAATTCGCCAGTCAAGGTTACTTCGGTTAATTTACAGTGCTATTTTACTATTTGTTTGCAGTTTAACTACTTAAATAGCATTAGTAGTAGAATCCAAAGCATGTGCTTCCATGAAAACAGCTGTTTGCTGAGAAAGACTAAGGGTTTATCTGTGCAGTATTTTTACAGATTTCATTGGTGCAGTCTTTTAGAATAGTAATAATTTCTGTAGCAAATTGAAAATTTAGCTCAATTTCAGCTGTGTTTTGCTTCAAAACTTTATGCCAAGGTTTTTAAGATTAAATATGTAAAAAAATTTAACCACTAAAGATGCTTTCAAAACAATGCAACATTAGGAAGCAAAAAATTCCTGCATAGAATTTTGTACATTCTAGAACTAGGAATTTTCAGAAAGGGGCATCTGCTGGCTTAAGGCGAAATGATTTATCATAAGCGTCCTTAACATCACAGCTGCCTAAAGCCGTGACCAGAAAATACAGCTAGAAACGCATTACGCAGTTGTGACGACATTTGGTCCAACAACAGCGACTAATACGCTGCGAATGTTATTCCTGTAGCTAAATTAAAGTAAATACCAATCTCGTGATAAGTGATAATGCAATTTGGATGCATCTTTGCGATGGCGGATAAAAATAAATGAAAAGATTTTTTTTCAAATTGTCTAACAATTCGTATGTACTGTTGCGGTTTTCAGGTGAAGCTGAAGCTTTAAGATTAGAGAATCTCTTTTCTCTTTTAGGACGATATTCCAGATTTTTATCCTAAAAGTACAATCTGTAAGATCTATACGAAAAACTAGGACAAAACAAAATAAAAATTATCAAATTTATATCGTTCATTTTTATAACTAACTATGTCATTATTAATTTCAATCTTTTTCAAAATAAATGATAAATGTGGACAATTACACGATATAATCAACAATGGCCGTGACGTCATCACAAAAAACTAATTACGTTGACAATATTTTTCTCATGATATTACTATTAATCTTGATCAAGTTTACATCATCACTGTTATTCTTAAACAATTAATTATAAATGGTTCTATATAAAATTTTTTTAATTTAAAGATGTGCGGACAAGAACCAATGTTATTTAATCATATATTACTAAATACTACAGTATTTCGGTGTTAGGAAAAATGGTGTTAGAATTTAACACAATATAGCAAGCTGAAAAAGCGCTTAGTGGGTCATATTTTCTTACAAACATTTCGCTCCTAATATAACTTGCATCATCATATCCCTTTTTGCAAATTGCTGCTGTTCCAAACATGTAGCGTAATACTTATATTTACGGTACACTCCGAGATAAATCACATACATACACGAGGCAGTCAAAACAAAAAAGAAATGCCGAACGCACAAGAGAGGGAGTGGAAAAACAACGAATTATTCTCTAAATATACCTGTCAACAAGCACGGTCAGCATAAGTGAACTTCTATCCGTCACAAACACATAGCTCCAAATCTAATTTGCATAATCATAACCCCTTTTGTAATTAGTTCTGCCAACCATAAAATGGAAGGCTTCATTTGTTTTTTTGCTAAAACACACGTTAGGCACATTATCCCTAAAAAAACTGTGGTCCATGTATCCATCAAGGTAGCGAGTGAAATGTAGACAGTGTAGTGCAGATTTCAGAACAATCTAATTCTATACATCTTCTCATTCGTCAAATGCCCGATAGGAATACTGGTCCAAGTCAAGCTGAGGAACTGAAGCTATATGCAGGCTATGCCGTCCTTGACATAGAGCGTAAGCTTTAGCCTAAGCTAAGGACCTTATATTAAAGATATAGTAAAAGCCTAAGACTAAATTCGGATGGCTGAGTCTGCTGAACCCCCCGCACTAAGCTGTTCTTTTCAAGAATATAACACTACGCTACTCTAGCTTGACTTGGGTCGGAATTGTCGACTTGGTCGAAGTACCAAAACATAAACAGCGGTCGCGATAATGATTCGTATTGAAAACCACTGATAGCCTATATCTGTTACTAAGAATGAGCTATGCAAATGTTGCAGACGATTACGATTCTTGATTATACTCATATATATACATTACCACTCGTGATGCTATGGACATTTTCGGCTTTAAGCTTGAAGATGTCAACAGTACTCCGAGGTTTTGCTGGGATAGCGGTTGCCTCTTCCCAGGGTTTCATGCGACAAGGGCAGCAAGACTTAATTAGCATTGAGTAAGAATACCAG
>JASANE010018310.1:0-16061 GCA_030248225.1 Trileptium ribeirensis | reverse complement strand
CGAGATGAAACATGTGAATGAATTGAAAAATCTCAGTTGAACAAAACTGTTTGACGCTGCAATTTACACAAGGAGGTGTTGCCAAAATCATGTTTTGGAAAACCAGAAAAAGTTGAAGCAGCTAAAATAGATACAACAAAAGAAGTTTATTAACAAATAGCATACCTATATCCAGGAAATCAGCGTAACGAGTTTTGCATCAGGCGTTAAGGCCATCATTGCGAGCTCGAAACTTAATGGATTACCGACTTCCGGTGTATCGGTTACCAAATCTAATCATAAAATGAACGCATAAGTAAATTTTAAATAAAAGACAAAGTTAATAAACATAAAATTCAACCGAAAAAAGAGCAAGTCCACTTACATTCGGTCAAAATATAGAGCGCAAGATTTATTTTTACTAACGGAGTAAATAGCATTTGTAATGATCATTAAATAAGGTTTTGGGTCTTTTCGTTTATCATTTGGGGCCGTATGTTATCACGTTAGAAAAAAGAACAGCTTAGAGGGGGGTTCGGGGGGCGGCAGCCCCCCGACTTAATCTTAGGCTTAGTATACCCAGAACGGCATGGCCTGCAATTTATTTCTGCGTCTCAGGGTTACTTGGGCCATCATAACTTTCTAACGGTGGGATAGATTTGTCTCAAGCCGAGTCGAATGATATCTAATATGACCATATTCCGAAGAAAAAAATTTTTGGGTTCCCAAGGGGGGACCATTGGGACCTCAAAAAATCTCAAAAATCTCAAAAAAAATTTTGTCAGGGATGTGGGTAGAATGGGTATTTTCTGAACCAGCTGATTGGTACCAAAATTTATCTGTAACTTCAAAATTGACGAAATTCGGGCTGGGGGGATAACCGAAAAGACCCAAGGTATTATACTATAAAAACTGGCTCAAGTCAAGCTTGTTTAGTTGTATTTTTCTACAATTTTCTACAATCGGATGATCCTAAACAAAACAGGTAATTTATCCAACACAGCGACAGTTCTCACCCGCGAAGCTATGTTTATAACAGTTTGAATGAAAGTTTGCTTTTATTAGTTTTCTTCCGTGACCACGCGTACTCGTGTTGTGAGAAATTTCAAAAAAGCTGTGACAAATCTCATTATTAAGACTTTTGAACTGGAATAAGCCGTTAATTATACGACATATTGAAGATACCAAGCCGTATGGCTAGCCTTCTGGTTAAATACCTTTGCACTTTCTCCAACTTATCTACAATAGTGTCGAATGGCGTAGTGGAATTTGGACTTAGTATGTCACATTGCAGGTACATCAATTTTTTGAAGGGTAACTGGACGACAATATGGAAGACCAAAATTGGTCTTGTATTGAATATTCTATAGATTTCAATGTCATAAAATGTAACAAATTGACCAATTTCAATCATGAATCCAAGGTTCAACGAGTTAAAAATCATTGGATTAACAACAAGAACAACAACAAATTTTATTAAGAATTTATGCCAGCAGTCGAGAGATCAGCGTAACGTGGGTGTTCTGGCGTTAAGGCCGTCATAGCGAGCCCGAAACTTAGGCAATAGCTTACTAATCCTCGTTACTGGTAACACGAAACAATATGCATTATAAATTAATAAAACAGAAGAAGGGAATTTTCAAAGTTTGTGTTTTTAAGAACATTTCAAATTTTTTTAAAATTTGAGGCTTTGGCAAAGATGTCTGCAGGTTTGAGCTCCTTTTTTTCGTAACTTTGCCTGGTGACCTCTGGTGATCGTAATGGTATTATATCCAAAAATCATGAGTCGCGCTGTCTATTTCTTTATGAAGGTATTTAATTACTGGATCATTTATTAAGCAGCGTTTTTCAAGCGTTTAAAGACCTAAATGGCGTAGCCTATCGTAGGGCGCCATTTCTGAACCGGCTCTAGCAAAAATTCTGCGGGAGTAGTATCGTTGCACTTTCTCAATAAAATCAATTTCAGTGAGAAACACAGGTGACCACACGGAATATGCATACTCAAGAATAGGGCTCACGTAACTGGTATAAGCACACAATAACGCTTCCATATTAGACGTCTTGAAACATCATGTCATGTCATATTAGATATACGGAAGGCTTTGGAAACGATGAAATTACAATGAGTGCTAAATTTGAGATTTTCTGACATTGTGATCCCCAAATCTTTACAGTAATTGCAAAAGGGGATAATTTCATTATTCAAAAAAGCTATGTCTCGGATCCGTAGATCCTAGATGTAAAACTTGACTTTGGTGCCGATATTGAAAGTTGCCATTCTCTTAACCAGATATCGATGCAATTAAGCGCGTTTTGTAGACTTTGAATTCCAATATAGCTTTCCTGACGAGGAATATGTGCGTAGTCTTTCACATTTTAAAACATTCTTTCGGAGTCCGGTTAATCAATTCCTGGAATTCGATATCCGAACTCGTCGGCAATAAACCTCTCGTCTGCGCTTCTAGCTGTAGGTGATTGAAATTTCGCCTGAAAGATGTCGACTTGTCGCAATTTCTGCATTACGATAGGAATATGTGACCAATTTCGAGGCAGTCCCTCGAGCCTTCCTAATCCTATCAAAAATTTCGTCGAAATACAAAATGTGGTTATCTATTTTCGTGTAACATGTTATTGCATAGCAAGGTGTATGTCAGACCTAAACAGTCTTTCAAATTTTTTATATAATTCGCAAATGGTACGTGCATCTCTCCGTGCAGTGTCTATATTATCGTTTCAGCTTATGATCAGTTGTAAGTGGCTCTATGCCTTTTCTGATCTTATCTGTTTATTTACCGCATGTCAGTCTACTATTCATTATATAACACGATCATTCATCTGGTCTATATCTCACATGGACACGAATCATTATTATATTATTATATCATTACCTGATGAGGTTAAAGTGTGACCCAAATTTTAGGTCATTACTCATTGTGATGCCTAATTCGTTGCCTGTTTTGAACAGTTTATTTATGTTAGAGGAGAAGTGGAATATCTTTACACAGATTTTAAACGACGTTAATAAACAATTCGCATTTAAACTAAAAGTAGACTCCAAAAGAGCTAGATTTAGGTACTCTCTTTTCATTAGGAAACTGCTCAAACAAAAAACAAAGCTATGGAGGATAAGCAAATTAACCGCAAATTTCGACGAGGACAAACTTAGTTTAAAATGGTCCATTTCTCGTTTCAATTCTAACGATCTTTTTAGACGTCAAAACTATTACAAGTAAAACAAATCAGGTATTGGTGCTTGCGTGCATTGCAAACGGTGGATTTGTTACTAACGACAAAAATCGCACTATCCAACAAGTTTAAACCACTATTGTTTCTGATAATAACGTGTTAAATTGTACATAAATTTATGTGGTTATCAAATACTTTGCTATACACAATACTTTCTTTAAAATGCTAGGGATTCGCTTTGCTGGTTTCCCTCTTGCCCATATTTTCGAGCAATCCTATGTAAATGCCCTCTTACCAAGAAGCTGGGTATGTGCTGACAAAAAATTATACATTCCATTATACAAAAAAGGCGATTTCATCTCTTGCGTTAAATTATAGACCTATATCATTACTTACTCACTGTTGCAAAATTATGGAGTTCATTATTAATAATCGTTGCGTTGCAATAATATAATTAATCCAAACCAACATGGTTTTGTGTCAAAGAAATCAACATGTTCCCAGGTGCTTGAATCTGTTAATGATTGGTCAAATGCATTAGACAATGCAAAATCAGTTGATATTGCGTATATTGATTTTGCAAAAGCATTTGATACTGTTTCAAATTAGGCATTACTGGCACACTTTTGAATTGGATTACTGCTTTTCTCAGCGGTTGAATTTATGCTTATTAACTTGTCTTTATTTTGTCTCTTATTTACTTATACGTTCATTTTATGATTACATTTTGTAATGGATAAGCCATTGCCTAAGTTTAGAGCTCGCCAGATGCAAACCTTGATACGCTGATGTTGCGGATATCCAGCTTCATAATCATCGCAACTTAATATCAAAAATAATCAAACTTAATAAAAAACTTTATAATCGTCACAACTATCTTTACTAGGCTTCATTATATTACTAAATTCGGAAATTTCAATTGACGATGACTTTGTGTTATAATCTTTATGTTATACGATTCGTATGCGAAGTTAAGGCACCAAGCAAGAATAGTAATAACATTTCATTACGCGCATGCAGAATAAAAAGCTGCAACTGTGAGACTGTGAGTGTCGTCTACTGCTATTCAAGTGTTAGAATACTTCAACAAAAATTGCTTATTTTTCAATGAATTAGGGCAGATTTTATTTTGGTGCGTATAGTATATCTCGCCGCGCTGACTACGAATCTGGTATTTACTATGCGGATGTTAAAAGCTAGTTACTAACCGATTAAAAACACTAAGATTTAATTTTTTCGTAATTTCTGTTTTGCTTTGCTATTGTAATGTCATAGGAAGACAGCAGCAGTGATTGGTAGCATTTAGTTGACAAGTTTTATTCCATCCGTCGGATACATAGTCGAAGTTGCGATCGTAAAGCGGCGTCTCTGACTGTGATATAATCAAATAAAATATATCGCTAGTCAGTGGCACCTCCCGTGATCAGCACAATCAGCGACGACTTTGCTGGGTTTTGCTTTACCAGTTTGATGGGATATGTCGCTGAGCCGGATGGCCCGAATTTAGTCTCTTTTAGCAGGTGTTTGTTAAAGTTACTCATAGATGAATTTTCATTGTCATTACTACCACTGCCGGCGCTCTGTGAAGCTAATTTGAGAATCCAACGGAGATCTGACTGATTCCTTGACGTCAAGGATTGTTCCGCGTTATAATCGCGGATTCGTTCCAATCGATTCTGCTTCGACGCGCCTTCGATAAGTAAATTTGCTGCTGACAAAGAGCTATCATTGCTATAGCGTTGCCCGGAGAGGTTCGGCTTTTCGTCAGATCGATACTGCGCTAGCGTATTGTCGCCAGGCTTAGATTCTGAGGTTGCCCAGTTTCGTTGTTGTCGACGTATTCGGTTGATTCGTTCAAGTTCCTTCAAGTTCATCGGTCTGTCCATAAATACGTAATCCGTGCCACGAAGTCCCGTTTCATTGCTCCAGTAAGGTAAATTGTTTATTGACGTTGTGCGCTGTTGTTCTGGCAGTGAAGAAGTGTTGATACCACGAACAGATCCGTTCATCAGCCTATCCATAAAAACGTAATCCTTGTCACGATGCCCCGTTTCATTGCTCCACGAAGGTAAATTGCTTACTGAACTTGGGGGCTGTTGTTCTGGCGGTGAAGAAGCATTAATACCACGAACAGATCCGTTCATCAGCCTATCCGTGAAAACGTAATCCTTGTCACGAAGTCCTGTTTCATTGCTCCACGAGGGTAAATTGCTTACCGAACTTGGGCGCTGTTGTTCTGGCGTAGAAGAAGTGTTAAACCCACGAACAGATCCATGAATAAAATCTTTTCCATGAGATGCAGGTATTATTTCAAGAAAAATAATTTCACCACGCCGGAAGACTCGATCAGCCTGTTGAAGACGCTCCAAATCGCTTATTTCATAAGTGTACGCGTCATCAGAAGTTACGTTGTTGTTTTCACTGGAGTCTTCACACGATACTTTTAGTATAAGCAAATAGAGTAAGCATTTCGACAGATCGATATAGCAAGTGCTACGACGATATTGTGTTCTAAATACTTTAGAATATTTTGCCATGATATCTGACTGAATTTAAGCTTTACTTTGAGCTAAAATAAGATACTGGTATGAATATGATGCATTATCCTATTAAGTAAAATAAAATACAATTTTATAGGACACTAGTACGTGTTCTGAAATACAAAATAAGGAAACTAAATAATAAACTTAATATGGCTCTGATTTGATTTTAATCCGGTTGTTGCCGGAGTATAACTGTTTTTCACGGTTTGAACCGGTACAGCAACGTTTAACCTACGATAGAATGTGTTGCGTATAAAAAATGCTCAATGCTAACTTTAATGATAAATCATCGTACCTCCGTATTGGTCATATGATTCGCTGCATGTTTGAATGTTCTATCTGAGCTGTGACGCCTGCTGACTACAGAGAGGCTCACTTATAAAACCATACGCAACTACTAGGGTCCTATAGAAAATAGGCGTGATTGTATATCTTGACGACCAGTCACCGTAAGCGCTTGCTGAGTGAATTGCCATGAAATGCAAGAAAATGTGAAATGTTATTAGCCAGACGTGCCGAAGCAGGGGTTCAAGGGGCCACACCACCTTGAAGTCTGACCTCCGGAAAATCTCTGGGCTATCCCCTGAGGGAATCACCCTCTGCCTTTTGGTGCGCTGCTCCCCTGAGACCTCGTAGCGCCGACATGTATACCGAATGGCCATATAATACTACCACCATTTGATGGTAAAAACGAATAATGGCGAAAAAGGCACTGCCACAGAAGTATATATTTTGTGCATAGATTATTATAGAGCAGTCATCCTTCATTTCTACAAAATTGTTGGTGTATGGAGCATTTTGTGCAAAGAATATTATTATAGAGCAGTCATCCTTCATTTCTACAAAATTGCTGGTGTATGGAACATTTTGTGCATAGAATATTATTATAGAGCAGTCATCCTTCATTTCTACAAAATGGTTGGTGTGTGGAGTATTTTATGCATAGAATATTATTATAGAGCAGTCATCCTTCATTTCTACAAAATTGTTTGTGTGTGGAGTATTTTGTGCCTAGAATATTATTGTAGAGCAGTCATCCTTCATTTCTACAAAATTGTTGGTGCATGGAGCATTTTGTGCATAGAATATTATTATAGAGCAGTCATCCTTCATTTCTACAAAATTGTTGGTGTATGGAGTATTTTGTGCATAGAATATTATTATAGAGCAGTCATCCTTCATTTCTACAAAATTGTTGGTGTATGGAGCATTTTGTGCATAGAATATTATTATAGAGCAGTCATCCTTCATTTCGACAAAATTGTTGGTGTATGGAGCATTTTGTACATTTGGGTTTGCATTTCTAAATTGTTGGTGTATGGAGTATTGTGTGCATAGAATATTATTATAGAGCAGTCATCCTTCATTTCTACAAAATTGTTGTGTATGGAGCATGTATGAAAATATTTTTAGGGTTCTTATTCTAAATGTTTGTGTGGAGCATTTTGTGCATAGAATATTATTATAGAGCAGTCATCCTTCATTTCTACAAAATTGTTGGTGTATGGAGTATTTTGTGCATAGAATATTATTATAGAGCAGTCATCCTTCATTTCGACAAAATTGTTGGTGTATGGAGCATTTTGTACATAGAATATTATTATAGAGCAGTCATCCTTCATTTCTACAAAATTGTTGGTGTATGGAGTATTGTGTGCATAGAATATTATTATAGAGCAGTCATCCTTCATTTCTACAAAATTGTTGTGTATGGAGCATTTTGTGTATAGAATATTATTATAGAGCAGTCATCCTTCATTTCTACAAAATTGTTGGTGTATGGAGCATTTTGTTCATAGAATATTATTATAGAGCAGTCATCCTTCATTTCTACAAAATTGTTGGTGTATGGAGCATTTTGTGCATAGAATATTATTATAGAGCAGTCATCCTTCATTTCTACAAAATTGTTGTGTATGGAGCATTTTGTGTATAGAATATTATTATAGAGCAGTCATCCTTCATTTCTACAAAATTGTTGGTGTATGGAGCATTTTGTTCATAGAATATTATTATAGAGCAGTCATCCTTCATTTCTACAAAATTGTTGGTGTATGGAGCATTTTGTGCATAGAATATTATTATAGAGCAGTCATCCTTCATTTCTACAAAATTGTTGGTGTATGGAGCATTTTGTGCATAGATTATTATAGAGCAGTCATCCTTCATTTCTACAAAATTGTTGGTGTATGGAGCATTTTGTGCATAGAATATTATTATAGAGCAGTCATCCTTCATTTCTACAAAGCTGTTGTTTATGGAATATTTTCGCAAATTTAGGCACTACATTTCAACCTGTAGTTGACAATATATTACTACGTATACGGCTGTCTATAATATTTAATATTGCACAATTTACGCCAAATCTATCCAGCCATTATCAAGTTAAGCACAGTTATAACTTCAAAAATACATGTATTTCCGGCTTTTAGTTATTTGTGAATTTTGGACCATTAGCTCACAGCGAGAAAATTTGAATTCAGTTGATACAAATATATTTATACTGTAGCCTAAGTATAATAGCTTGGTGAAAATATCAGTTGAGCTATTGTCAAAGTATTCATTAATATTTCTTTTGATTTAATCCCATGCGAAACAACCGGAAAAGACACACAAATACGCATATCAATTACATGTTCAAAAGGTAAACAGTACAAAAAACTAGCCGAATCCGCTAATACGTTCCGGATTGGCTATATATATTGCAATAAAACTACGTTTGGAGAGAACCTTCATTTCAAAATACTACGTCATGGGCGTAATAGTTCATCTTGCGTGTATAGATTTTCTGTTACTAAATACTAAGCACATAGATAGGCGAATTGCCCAATTCTACTCTGTTCATGAATACTGTTCGAATGATATATAAAATTATACATTTATGGATAAAATTTTTTGGAAAATTTTGGCTATCACTTATCGATTGGCAATCCAAAAAATCGAAAAATGTATTAAGTTTGGCCGAAGACTATATTTTCTGAACCCGTTTGTCGAGCTGAGTCGTTTGGAATTTTTTTGAGGGGGATATCCTGAAACACCCATGATTGATACAAAATACTATTGTGGCTTAAGATTCCTTTATATATAGAAAGATTTCGATTTGATACAAAAATTGTGTATTTTCTCGAATCTGGTGCACTAAAGGCCCAATGGTAGTTGAGAATAGTTTATATACATATTTATATATTGGGAATAGGTTATATATATATAATATATATATATTAATCTTTGTTACATTTTCCTAAAAATTGCTAGTTCGCCCTAAACTTCTCGTGGCAAATAAACTATTAAAAAGAAATTACAAAGAAGACGCTTTCATGTACAAATTTGGTATACTTACGGTACACGTTCATTAGTCTTTTAGTGTCTCACGTCAGAGTTAAAAATTTTGGGAACACAGACAAAAACTTAATGTGACGAAGCTCACGTACGATGACACCAAAACGGAATGACAGCTTATAATCCTAAACGTTCTAATTACTGATAATCAAGACTTCATGATGAACCCTTGACGGTCATATCGCACTATGTTATATACGCTGTTGCTTGGCTCGGTCTAATTTCACGTCATTTGTTCAAACTTTTCTTTCGTGGAGGAAAGACAAGTTTCCTACTTTGGTTCTGTCCCCCCTCAACATTCATCCTGTCACCTGCAACTTTCGTTTAAAATTCGAATCAAAAAATATAAAATTTTATTTTTGGCTTGAATTCGAAAAGAATGTTGCGGGGACAAGAGGAAAGCGGGGGGGGCGGGTAAAAGAGGGAAACTTGACCCACTCCTCGCCCCCCGCTTCCCGAAAAATGGGACAAATGACACCACAATGGACTCTCACCCTGAAACCTCGGAGTGTCAGAATGTATGCTATAACTGCATTACAACTGAGGACCTGTGATAAACAATTTTTGCTGATACACCGACAGTTGGTAAGCCATGAATTATAATGTTTCGAATTCGCCATGATCACCTTAACCCCTAACGCAGAACTCATTACGCTAACTTTACCTGTTAGTGCGATTATTAAAAACGTTTATTGATTGAATGATTAAGATTCTAAAAATTCCAGTTACGCTGAGTTACGGAATCATTTTATAGCATTCAAATTTACAAAAAAACGTAAATAAAATCATAACTAAACGGTGGTGTCGTCGAACCTCTTTTAAAACTTTATTGAAAAAGACTTATGACAATTTAATATTAAATATTTAAATAAAATTAATTAACTAGGGTACCACTTTAATAGCAAACTATTTAACTATCTACTTCCCTTCCATATACATGTAACAGAACAGAATCACAATTGTATTTAATCTAGAATTCGTAGTCTTTTCTATAAATACGCATTTCGGACTGAGTCTATTCATCGTTTTAAGGGAAACTCAATAAAAAATTTATTATGTTAATATGAAACACCAACTTTTACTTAATATTTTACTGCAAAATAGTAAATAACTAATAAAAGGATTAAATTGTTATATTTTAAGATTCAACTTTATAATATAAAGACTCACTCAAAAAGACATATAAAAACCTTTTTCGTAACTCAATTAAACAGAAACTGTTTAATAAAAATTCTAAATACAGTTTTTATACTTTCTGTGAACAGAGTAAGATTGTCTGATTTTGACAAAAAATCTCATCAGGATAAGAGTTTATTATATGTAAATCAAGTAAGACGCAGTCGTTGATTATGAAACAGTTTATTTTTAATATTGCTCATTCAAACTGTTTTATCCACCCAACTTTATTTGTTCAAGACAGCTTTCCATCTATATATGTCACAGGTTTGCAGTATTTGACGATGAATTTTTGTAGCACCTGACTTCTTTATTGACATTCATATCCAGTGCTACTGTCACCCTTCTGCGAAAAAGGTGCGTTACAAATGCTTTCTTAGATTATTATTAGAAGAGTAGACGGATCTGGCGGGGTGAGAAACGGCAGTCGGTCACGTTTTCAAAATTTCCATATAAATAATAATTTTCCCCAATTTTACTAAATTAGTTTCCAACTTTTTTTCTACAATTTTCCTCAATTTTTTGCCGATTTTCTGCAATTTAGCGAAAGGCGGTGGTGTAGGTTGGGCCCTGAGGGTGCACAATATGACTTTGGATAGACAGACGGACCCTTAGGAACAAGATCGTGCTTTGAACGACCTAACTCTAACTGTTTCAGATTAAAAAACATACAATTTGAGAATGAAATTTTGCATGGAGACTGTGCTTGACTTAAGTGCTCTGTAATTCGGCAAACATATCATATAAAACATGAGCAATGAATTTGAATCACAAAACATTGAAACAATGCCTTTATTGCATGCCATGCTTTAGTGGCGATAGTATGGCATGAATTTGAGATCATTACTAATTCTGTTCCTTAGATCCTTAGAGCTAAGCTTGATTTTACACGGAATTTAGTTGTTTAGCAGGGAGTATTTGAACTTGTTAGTGCGTTGTATGAAACATTGGAATCATTTCTTATAAAATATGACATGAATACCATAGCACAAAAATTTAACAATGTTTGATTGTGAGCACTGGCTAACCTACAGCTCAGTATTTTAGTTTAGAGATACAAAACATTATATGATCATTCAACAACAACAAAAATGTTTACTAAACAAAACTAAAGGTAATAACTTGCATGCCTTGAACCAATCTTGTGAAAAGTGACACTGTCATTTGGGTGACATACAAGCGATTACTTTAATTCGAGGGCAAAAACTTGACAAATATATATTGCACTCTGTGACCGCTAATGAAAATGACATGACAGGTATTTTCAAGGCTAGTTGCGGCATCATGGCCTATTTATGTAACGTGTTTGCATAAACCTTCACATCGCCAGCGGAAAGTCGTTAACATTATTAGAATATTATGTAAGATTATGTGCATCAGAAGTAATGTAGACCCAAGAATAGCGATAGCAGTGGGTTTGTTTTTGCCTTCGGACATACTTTGGGTGGAAAATACGAAAAACGGATTTTGAAGGCTAGTTGCGGCATCAATGCCTATTTATGTAACTTCTTTGTATAAACCTTCACATCGCTGTTAACATTATTAGAACATTATGTAAGATTATGTGCATCAGAAGTAATGTAGACCCAAGAATAGCGATAGCAGTGGGTTTGTTTTTGCCTTCGGACATAGTTTGGGTGGAAAACACGAAAAACGGATTTTGAAGGCTAGTTGCGGCATCAATGCTTATTTATGTAACTTCTTTGTATAAACCTTCACATCGCCAGCAGAAACATCGCTGTTAACATTATTAGAACATTATGTAAGATTATGTGCATCAGAAGTAATGTAGACCCAAGAATAGCGATAGCAGTGGATTTGTTTTTGCCTTCGGACATACTTTGGGTGGAAAACACGAAAAACGGATTTTGAAGGCTATTTGCGACATCAATGCTTATTTATGTAACTTCTTTGTATAAACCTTCACATCGCCAGCAGAAACATCGCTGTTAACATTATTAGAACATTATGTAAGATTATGTGCATCAGAAGTAATGTAGACCCAAGAATAGCGATAGCAGTGGGTTTGTTTTTACCTTCGGACATACTTTGGGTGGAAAACACGAAAAACGGATTTTGAAGGCTAGTTGCGGCATCAATGCTTATTTATGTAACTTCTTTGTATAAACCTTCACATCGCCAGCAGAAACAACGCTGTTAACATTATTAGAACATTATGTAAGATTATGTGCATCAGAAGTAATGTAGACCCAAGAATAGCGATAGCAGTGGGTTTGTTTTTGCCTTCGGACATAGTTGTGGTCGAAAACACTAAAAAAGGTTTGCAACAAATCAATAATGGCTTTCTAAATTAAAGTTGAAGACACAGTTGAAGAAAATATTGGTAAAAACAGGCAAAAATCGGGGAAAACTTTGACCAATTTTGAGTCCCAAAACGTTTCACTTATAATCCCCTCTGACGATCTCCCGCCCCCTTCCTCTTCAGCCGACTAATCCTGACCTGGTCTGACGATCTCCCCGACCCCTTGCTCTTCGGCCGACTAATCGAAAATACTAAAAAAGGTTTGTAACGAATCAATAATGGCTTTCTAAATTAAAGTTGAAGACACAGTTGAAGAAAATATTGGTAAAAACAGGCAAAAATCGCGGAAAACTTTGACCAATTTTGAGTCCCAAAACATTTCACTAATTATCCCCTCGCACGATCTTCCGCCCCCTTCCTCTTCGGCCGACTAATCCTGACCTGGTCTGACGATCTCCCCGACCCTTGCTCTTCGGCCGACTAATCCTGACCTGGTCTGACGATCTCCCGACCCCTTGCTCTTCGGCCGACTAATCCTGACCTGGTCTGACGATCTCCCCGACCCCTTGCTCTTCGGTCGACTAATCCTGACCTGGTGGGTATCCACCCTTCTCGAAGCACCCGCTATCCCGCCTGGCACTTCAGAGCTCCTCCATATATGTGTTTTGTCCCAACTAAAGTATATTCAAACGGTCAGTATTTAACAATAACCTTATGTCAGAAATCTACCTGTATGAACGATTGAAATTAGTGGGTTTCCGTCGGATTTTGACAAACTGTTTTTGTATGCTGTTCCCAACTACCGTTGTGTATTTAGTGCATAAAATATCAGAAAATTCGTAATATTTTTATCAAATTATCATTTAATTTCACAAGTCATTACGCAATACTCAATTTTATTTCAGCGTGAAACCTGCTCTCAAAAAAGTGTCTAAATACGATTCAAAGTAAGTTTGAGATATAGCAATAAAGCTTTGTTGTAGTTTTAATAAATCATAGCAAATGTAATTTTGATTTTGAGATGTTACGCCATGTAACAGTTTTAGAAAAAAACAACATATCTGACTTCTCTTTAATTGTAGTGTTTTAGAAGCTTCAATGTACCCCGTTTATGTGGTAGCAATTTGATATATTCACGAAATGAGCTTTCTTAAAATATTTATATATATATTAATCTTTGGGTTTAAACTAATTGTGAAGATGTAAACAGGAGCACAGCTAGAGCCCCACTTTTCGGCAAAAATAGCATCTTCCTATATGGTGCCCGAAATTTTTCCTTACCACTCCCCTTTCTTTTTGAGCTGCCCCGCCACCACTTTCGAATAGTGTGTTGTGCCCCTGGATGTAAACGTTTTTCCTTATTTAACAATAAACATGGTTTGTTGCCGGCCATTAGTGCACTTTTATTAATAAAAGAAGAGTGCAATAGAGAAGAGTATGACACTTCCGTGTACTCTAAGTTAGCCTGTATTTTATGACGCGGGGTTTTCGGCCGGACCCCCCTTCCCCAGTTTAAGGGGTTCGTCGTGCAGAGTCCCCCTCCTCCAATTTTAGGGGGTTAGCACGGACCCCCTCCCAAGTTTTTTGGGGGAGAGAGGGGGCGGTTTATAGGCGGCAACCGGTTTATATATAGTTCACGTATACAACCAACAACCAGCTATATATTATTTGTAATTAATTTTATACAATTATGAAGGAATTGTATAAATGTTGACGTGGTCTCGGTTTGTAAATGGTTTATCACAATTTGACTGCAAATAGTAATCGACGAATAAGCATGCCCTGTAGAGCCTGTGCAGTGTTGTAAGACAATGATGAGCAAGATTGTTGAACTTCTGAACACAAAATGTCATTGAAACAGAGGGAGCATACCTAGCAATTTCTGACAAAAATCCTTTTTTCTGTTAGTCACAATAACTCGTCATCAGATTGATGGCTTTTCACAATTTCTTTATTCAACGCATATGGAAATCCAGTTGTGGTGCCCTAAGCTTTGGCTCTGCGCAGCTCCAATGATTAACTGCCTAAATTATAATCATGACTAGGATATTTTTGATTTCGACCATTTGGGGTCAATAAATATTTTAGATTTTAACTCTTGCCAGAAAATCACAAAGTGCTTTCATCTACAAATTTGCTACTTCTTCTTCTTCTTTGGCCTCACTCCCGTTCGGTTGCGGGGTCGGCTCGTTTGGTCTCCATTTTTCCCGGTCGTACGCTTGATGTGGATGGAGACGCGCTGCAATCAGATCGTTGTGTAACGTGTCGGTCCAACGTTGTTTCGGGCGACCTTTAGGACAGTTTCCGGTGACTTCTAAGTTGTGGACCTTGCAATAGTCACTACGCGCAGATTAGCCACACTTGCTCCGTTTCCCAACACTGCGCGAGTAAGAAGTGTCTGTTTTTCGGTAACAGTAAAACATAAATTTTTATCAAGTGCGAGCTTTTTGTTTTCTTAAGCCCTATAGCAATGTTATTAAAACAAAATTCAGTTTGAGCTGTGCGTTTTTGCTTTAAGGTTCGACAAAATCGCAAGCATGAAAGCAAAACAGGTGGATTTCCGATCCGGACTCAAAGACGTCAAAAAGAAAGAATTCACAATCGACGAAAGCGAAGGCTGAACACAAATTTGGTAAGATCTGTTTTATTATTGCGGAATCATGAGATTTTCATTCAAGCCTCAACTTAAATTCACAGGCTAGTCCCTTCTCTCAACGTTTATCTTTAATCTATTAATTGGTGTATCGTGCAATGTTTGATAAGCACTAGCGGCATCAGGGACAGAACCAAGGCTGAGCGAGTGAAAGCATTGTACGAAAACCGTTGAGCTACCTATGAGCTGTTGACCAGGTCCTTAAGGAACCTGGAAAAGAAAAGACGTATTGCACTACAAACTCAGTTAACAGGTACAGAATGTGAGCTGTCCTACTTATGTATATTTATTATATTTATGTTCCTGTTGCAAGATTCTGATGCTACCTTCAGTCATTTGACACATTATAACCGTAAAATGTTTAAAGTAATAGCATACGTTAAGAGTGTCTCATTATGCTTCAGATCGCTATAGTGACAGTGTCATGCTTATTGCTGCAAATATTTATGTTCCTGTTAAAAAAATTCTGATGCTACTTTCAGTCATTTTTGACACATTATAGTCGTAAAATGTCTAAATTTAAAGTAACAGTATACGTTAAAAGTATCTCATTTTGCTTCAGATCGATATAACAAGAGTTTGAAGAAGACGACAGAAGCTGGTTCCATAAGATACTTTTTGTATATGCATACATTGATATTTTGCGGATATATACTATTAAAGCCGGTTTCTCAAATACAAAAATGTAGATTTCATTAATTAAACCTTGTTGAATTGTTCTCATAACGACAAGGTTACACAAACCGGCATTAAATGCAGATTTACAAGAATATCGACAATTGATATGTACATATACTTTATTTAGTCTCGTAAATCAGTTTTCCTTGTAAATTTAATTAAATTTTCATCGTTTATCGATAATCTGCGAAGACAACCTCAGTGGACAGCACTGCATTGAACTGTCCATGTGATGTAGCTATGG
>JASANE010018306.1:0-10671 GCA_030248225.1 Trileptium ribeirensis | reverse complement strand
GTTGATACGAAAAAGGCGTAATTTCATAATTTCAGGGGACAAGAATCAGCAAAAATAGGGGCAGGTACAAGACGTGTTTTTAATTCCTCCAACGCTTGCTAGCATTTTTGGTCCCACCGTTGCGCCATTGGTATGAACGTCCTATCCTCTTTCGTCAGTTCGTGAAGCGGTACCGCAATATAATTGTAATGCACAATAAACTGCGGATAATAGCCCGTCAACCTGAAGAAAAAACGCACCTTAGTGACTGAATCGGGGACAAGAAACTCTAAAATAAGTTGAATTTTTTCGGGATATGAAGCTATTCCTTCTGCTGACACTATATATGACCCAAATATTATACTTGCTTTTGCAAAAAGTCACACTTTTTGCACTTGATGCTTAAACCAGCCTTACGTAGACGCTCGAAAACACAGCTTAGGACATATAGGTAGCCTTGTATAGCACATGAAAAAATAGATTTTACTGACCTGTTTTTAAGGCTCAACGGGTTGAAATACTTGGCTGCTTGTTTAATGATTTTGTCGATTCATGGCAAAGGAAAACTATGCTTTTTGGCGATGCGCGATAATCAATGCATAACCGCAACTCGCCGCAATTTTTCATCGCGTCTACAACCAGGGTAAACCACTGGCTGATAGATGACTGAATTATATTATGATCGATCGTCTGTTGAAACTGATTCGCGATTTCCTGACGATGGGCAAGCTGCACTTGCTGCTGAATAGGTACGAGTCACCAGTCTCGACACGATGTTACCAAAATAGTGGTGTTTCTTTCTATAACATTGCATGCTGCCGAATCCGTCGAAACGCCTTCCGGTAGGGGCACTTTCTTCTCCAGAAGCAAGCGCAGTTGCCAAGCGTTTATGCAATTTGTCTCCTCACGGGGCCCTAATTTGGCCCTTATATGCAACCTGCTGCAAGTCAGACAATCCTGCAGCAGTTTTAGACCTGGCATACAGGCTTACCATCCGCAAATTCAGGAGCAATACCAGTATATTCGGCATCCAAAAGAAAAATTTCACACTCCAGCTGCTGGACTTTTACTATTAGTTGACATTGGATGTTTCCTAAATTGGTAATCAGGACCAATACGGCGTTTTGCTCGATTGTTAACGACACACTGGGCACTATGACGGGCTTTGCCAGTTTCTGTTCTTGAATGGGTTCGGCTAAAACGATATTGCAATTTCGACTGCCCCGTGCAGTTTGTAACGCACGAATTTCTTCATTTCCGGTAATATAGCTATTCCTATTACCAGCCGGCAAAGTTTTTTAGGACTCGAATAACCAGACATATTTTAACTTCTATAACAAGGATAGGCTCCGACGTTACCGGTTCAGCGTTGAAATATATCCGACGAGCTTTCCTGTCCCGTCGCTGACACGGCTTTAGCGCCCAGGTCCTGGCTGATATGCATTTCTTCTGTATCAAAATTTGGTTATGATAATAGTCAATAGACACGCCAAATGCGCGCAGGATATCATCCATGATTTCGCAGGCCCATCGATATCTTCCGCATCACTATTCTGCGTTCCGGAAGCGTTACGGAACCCAGCACCACTTCCACCACTAGTCAGCCATTCGAGGGACTTGATGCCTTTCCGTCAAACTCTGTGCACCGCACATGCTTCGATACCATGTGCAAAGTAACGTTCATAGATGTAGGACACTATGATAGTCTCTGCCGCTTTCGTATCTATCAAACCCATTACCGTGACATCTCCGATATCCGTGTTTGTTTTTTTTTTTGTTGTTTTTTTTTCTTTTTGTTTTGGGGTTTATGCTTGGTTTGGGCGCTTTGAGCGTTCTCTCATTGTGGCGGATGTTTTTTTTATTGCTCCGGTTTCGGGCAGTGTGCTTGCGTTCTGTGAATATACTGTATGCTGCGTTTTTTCTTTCTTGCCGATTCTTAAATCTAATCGAATATATCCGGTTTTTCTTCGCCGATCTTCTTTATTCTGGTGCTCGCCCTCGTCCTATCGTTTTCTGCCTTCTGCTGGCGGACATCTTCGGCAGTGACCATGGACTAAATAATATCGCCCTTCTTATAAGCTCCGACTTTTTCAGTGGCGACGGATTTGCCTAGCATCTTATCGGTATATTTCGTTTATCCGTTTCGCTTATTCGCATTCATATATTTTTTACAAATTATTTTTTTTTAATTTAGTGTTTTGAGCGGTTGTCTGTCGCCGAGCGATGAGGCGGGAGCCTCGTTTTCGTTGATTCATTTTTTTTTTTTATTCTCATTGCCCGGCCCCCCCGCGCCCCCTGCTCCCTCCTTCGTGGTGGTACCGCAGATTTTTTTGATTGAGCCACATAAGCAATTCCGCTATGTTTCCATAATTAAAAAGAATCGTTGTGCTTCTAGCACTGGTTTTGTGCGAGTTTTTCGGCCAGTATGCCCTCCCAGACCATTGGTACAAATAAGTCGTCTAGCACATTTTTGAGCAAATCTGTGTAAATTTTGTCCTTCAGGTTTTGGGCAGTCTCCGCGATGACTTGGATCATTACGTGCGGTTTAGGCCCTACACGTTTGTTTTCGGATCACACACTTCCAACATTCGAACATCCGTAGCAGGCACGGGCAGTGTGCTTTGCACGTTGAACTCGAAGTCGAATTGACTGTTCGTTTTTTTTTCTTGGAAGCCGCATTAATCTGAAATTAAATATCGCTGACTTCGCGATCTTCTGTTCCTTTCTGGTGCGTTGCTGCTGTTCGTTTTCTGCGTTCTGCTGGCGGAACTCTTCGGCAGGTGCGGATGGACTAAATAATATACGCTATGAGTTTAAGCTCGGGACTTTGTCTCTGGCGACGGATTTGCTGCTCTACTTTACGGTATATTTCGTTTTCGTTTCTTTTTCTATCGTCTTGAGTTTGTTGATTTGTTTTTGTTTTGTGTTGATAAGTTAGTTTGTCCCGTGAGGCAAGCAGATGGATTTTCGGTTGAAATTCGATTTTTGAGTAATTTGTGATTCTGGGTGGGGGCGCCAGCCGCCCCTGGCTACGCCCCTCCTTTTCGTCGTGGTAAGCCGTAGGTTGCCGCGTTGTTTTGGGTAGCCTGAGTGTAGATTTTACCGATCGGAGACCGTTCCGACTCATCCCGACATCCCACAATGTCAAGTAAACTACCCTGCAGGTTCCGAAGCGGCGACGTATCCTCCGCCCGAGCTTCCATTGCTTTTTCTGCGGTAGGACGCTGCAAAAATTTTATACCAAGTCGGTTGTTCGTTTCTGCTTCCGACGAATGAGCATTGATACCGCGGTGGATTCCTGTTGTTTTCGAGTAACCATACTCTTAGTACACTGGTCGGTTTGATGAACGAACTTTTAGCGCAGGGGCAACGCGGCTCCTGTGGCTGGCAAAACAATGGTCTCGGGCGCTCTGTAGATTGCTGCAACCTCCGACTATACATTTGCTGCTTGTTTAGGCAGTTTCTACTGATATGACCTAACATCACGAAGTTTATAACACGAAATGTTTGTCCGTCCGCAATCGCCGGTACCGTTTTGTCGATCTGGTGGGACCACCGACCGAGATTTACCGATATCCCGCGCAGATGATTGCTGGGCTATCGTCTGCATCGACTATCCAAAAGCTGTTTCAGTATTTTGGCCCGAATTAATTGTGTATCGAACTGGAGTGTTCCCTGCTTGGCGCGATAGGCTGTTATTCTGCTGACTATTTCGGTTTTTGCTTCCGGAACCCGATGATATTGTGGTTGTTCGAGAACGTCCAACACCGCTAGGCCTATTCGCACGTGAATTCCCATAAAAAGTTTCTCGCAGACGTTCGATATGCACCTCACGCTGGACTAGTTCCCAAAATGATAAATCTTCCACTACAAACAATTTTTTTCCACACGCCAGGCGTCAGGCCCTTCACGAACGTGGTCACCAACAAACTTTTGGCACCCTGTACTGTTAACCCAAACGGAGAGATGTTTGTGACCTATAAATAAAAAACGTGTCCGCGAATTCTGGCACTGACGCATTGCCGCAAGCTCTGGAAGTATGCAATTTCATCGGCCAACTCCCGATGCGCATTAAACGGACCCCGGAGCCGATGTACCAATTTTTCGAAACCAAGCGGGACTTCGCCCGCGTAGGTCAAATCTGCCAAATAATCCTCAGCTCTTCGGATCAAATGTGTCCTAAGCTGAATATGTTGTTCGCGGAGATCCGTTATTTTTGCGTTTTCATGAGCTTGTCGAAATTTGTCCTAATTGTCTTAAAAATAAGAGTCACCAGAGAAATTTATGAATAGATAATTTTCTTTCGGCGGCCGTACGTTTACGACAATCTAAGGATGTGCTTGAGAATCCAGGCTATGCTCAAGGTTGTTCATAACAAGCGTTTTCTCAGGTTCCGAATTTATTTCTACTGCTGACGCATGTGCCCTAGGATCCAGAAACTGTCGCGCCGTTTCTGATCGATATAATTGTAACATCTGCATTCTAAAATCGAGGACAAGGGCTAAAAGACCGTACTGCTACAAAAATCCCAAGGGCCCGTACCAGTCCACCCGTATCTTGCGTTGAAGGTCCAACGTTTTCTTGGTAAGTTTCTCAGTTTCTCCGAGCAACTTCTCCAGCACCTGTAGATTTTGAGCACGATGTTCCTGCATGTCCTTCTCCAACTGCTTCTCGAGAGTTTTACTATTGTGCTCGATGTGTCGAATTTGTCGGGTTGGGCCTTTGCGTTCCATTCTGTAGTATCGAACCTCGTAGTAGCCCGCTCCGCTTTGACTGTTACCACAAATTCAGTATAGATGTGTATTTTCGTTCAACAAATGAAACATCTGTTCCCCCAGCGGTGGCAAAGGACCCACTACTGTTACTTCACTGTTATTATCAGAGTACCAGTGTCCGAAGTGGCTGCAACTGTGAGATGTTCATTGGTCGACAGTTTCGTTGGCGTATTTGCCTCCATATTTCTAGTCTGACAACTCTGACTCTTTTGCGATTACACAATTTGTGATTTTGACCGAGCGACTCACAATTATCTCTACGATATGATACCGACTCAAAATAATTAACATCAGTTACCAGGATTTGTACTGATTTGCTCCGTGCTGATAGCACGGATACTTCAATAACCACTGTCGCAGTTGCCAATAAAAATCGTTAGACACACACTTACCTCAGCATCCATGGCCTCGTCACGGCCACCATGTGGAATGTTGGACTAAATTTGACATTTGTCTTTTAATTACCAACATCACGGATGGGGTTGTGTCGGTTACCCACCGCGCTGTGCGAGTCGGGCGCATTCGTTGCGAAGCTGAAGTAAAGCAAGCTCAACCGACAGAGACATGCGTAGATATAAAATCGTTCTACACACGCTTACCTCAGCATCCCTGGCCTCGTCACGGCCACCATGTGGAATGTTGGACTAAATTTGACATTTGTCTTTTAATTACCAACATCACGGATGGGGTTGTGTCGGTTACCCACCGCACTGTGCGAGTCGGGTGCATTCGCTGCGAAGCTGAAGTAAAGCAAGCTCAACCGACAGAGACATGCGTAAATATAATAGTACGCAAGAATCAGCCTTGTTACCCTAACGGTCACAGAACAGTAACCCTACTATGTACCTTTGATAACCACAATATTGCTACGGAGAAGTATTTAACGCTATATCACAACATTTACTACGCGACTCTTACTCGCTCCCGGAATAATATTTCACTAGCAGCCAACCAATGGGGCGCGGAGCAACTGTTATTCGTTCGCGCTTTATAAGCCTAGCATTTCAGTTCCATGTAAGCCACTGGTCTTTTGCAAGGTACTAGTCGCTTTGTTGCTCGATGGTCGATCAACCAACGATACTCGGCTTGAAATTTTTATAATATTTGTTATAACTTGTATTATACAAAAAAAAATTATTACATACAAATTATAACAAAAATATGCTGGTTTTTTTGTCTATACTTCAAGACGTCTGCCAATCCGACTCGTTGCCTTTATTAAAACATTTGCTGCTCCATGTATGTGCCTTTTGATAGAACACCGTAGACTACAAGATAAAAAGTAGTTTTTCACATCCATTAGTTCGCCTGGTTTTATACAATATAGTAAGTGTGCCTAATGTGAACCACGTTTTGCCGAACAATATTGCTAAATACTTCGCTTTAAATTCAAACAACTGTATCATAAGAACAACTTTACTGAACAAGGCAAGATTTTAATACCATCTTCATACAATGTTTTTCATCATAACTTCTGGGTTTGGGGGCCTTTCGTTTAAAGATGAACCGCTGGCAGGACTTTAAAGACAAAAAATCTAGTCATGGTTCAGATTGGGGTTGATTTCCCAATGTGAACCACTGTTGTCTTAAAGTGAACCAGGCTCGTTCTAAAGTGCACCAATATAATTATATACCAAAAAATGCGAAACGATAAAAAGAGACTAAAATACAAAATTATAACGAAAATACGCCGGGCTATTTATCTATACTTCAAGACGTCTGCAAGTATATCTGATTCGTTGCCTTTATTAAAACTTTTGCGGCTCTATGGTCCTTTTGATAGAAAGCTGACACTACAAAAGAAAAAGTAGCCTTTCACATCCACTTGTTCCCCGGTTTTATACAAACCAAAAATGCGAAACAATAATATAGAAGAGAAAATATAGTAGGCTTCCAATTATTCCGTCACTGTGAAAATCAAAATATTTACATCGTTATATTTAAGTGCCGAGAGTGCTAACGGCGATTGAGCCGAAAATATATACAACAACGAACATGCACGCTAGAATGCTACGACCCTAGATTTTATGCGAAATCACACTGAGACTTCTAACCGTCAGTCCGACACGCTCGTGATATACAACTACTAAAAATATTTCTACCGTGTCTATGAATCAATTTGATCGAACAATCCGCTGCACACCTGTTTACACCAAACACTACAATTACACTTGTCGTAGATTAACCAAATTATCCTGCCCTATAGTGTGAAATTTTCCAGACGAGACCAAAGAGGAGGATGTGGTAAAAACCGAAAAAGAAGGGCTGGAAACGAGACCTTACCGAGATATAGCCACGTTGAGTTATGTCGAGTAGAAGTAGTGGTCTTGCAGACGTGGTCGTCCACAACAGCTAGTCAAGGAGCTGGCAACAACAAGATCCGCGCTGCATAAGTCTCTAAGCCCGGTACGCCGTGCAGGAAAGTGTCGCATGTTGTCTCACCAGCCGCTATTCGAACGTGATATATGTAAAACTCGACGAATTGAAACCCGTAAGTCCCTCCGAAAACGATGCCGGTAAACTAAGTATGGGAGTTAACTTGAAACTTCACTACGATTACTCGACTACGCACGACCGTACTCTAACGCGACGAATAAAAACTGAAGTGAAATTTTATTGAATTTTTGTGTAGGTTGAAATTTATTAAAATTCTATTGGTTGACAATTTGTAATTTTGGGGGAATTGGGTATGGTGATGAGGGAAACTACCTATCGAATTTAAGTAAACGAATTAAGCAATTTATTATTCGTTACATAGATACAAAATACAATACGCGAGGCGACGTCGCCTTCTTAGAAGCCGCAAACCCGTACTAGAGAGACAAATTTTTAGATTCGGTTCGATCGAAACCAAACCAAAAACAAAACCCTTCCCAATAGCCAAGAAGGATTACCCAGCTGCGTCGTCGGCTTCCTACGGAACGGTAGCCTCGATGGTCGAGGAAGCCGGGGTCGAATTTTGAACATTTTGTCAGCAGCACGCTGACTGATCTATGATCGACTAAGCTCATTCACTTTAAATAAACTAAGTTCCTATGGATATCCTGAAAAACTTAGGCTTGCAATAAATAAAACTGAATGTTTCCTAGCGACTTGCTTTGCTAAAGTAGACTGATTTTAGTACACGTCTCAATATTGCGTTTCTCAGGTGGCGTTTACAATTTTTTTACGAAATTGAAGTTCTTTGGTTCAAAATGAAGTTGTAGTAGGCCTTTTTTCAACTTAGTTCCGGTTTGTTTTAGACCCTAACAACTACAGTAATCTTCTAAATCTTAGGTTAAGGTCAGTCTAAATATCTTGAGGTAGTTTTCTAAGAAGAACCAGAGTTCAACCATATGAGCTTAAGGTGGATATATCTCAACTTCAGTAACAGACATCATGTTTAGGCCGGTTCACCTAAATCGTAAACGAATTGAGGAAGCATCAGTTCTTAAGGACACTCTAATAATAGGACATTTGAAACATTTAGGAATTTAGGCAAAATTCAAACAGAACCTCTCACCCTCAATTTGTTACAAGTTTTTGCATTAGATTTTAATTTAGTTTTCATGATTTCGAGAACTAATTGAACCTGAACCATCCGCATTATAGAAAGATTAGCTTTAGTTTTCAGATAATTAGTATAGAGCGGCTACACCTGAGCTCAAAGCTCCGTTAATTTGTTTAACTCGGAGCATTAGTTGATTCCTCTGAGCCCCGACAACTATTGGCAACTTCGTATCAGATTACTAGATTTGGTACAGCCACGTGGCCCAGAACAGAGGAATGGACTGAAAATGTCTAAGTTTGCTAACCTTTTAAGCCAGTCTCATAATTCCTGCCATTTGAAATGAGATACTGACATAGCCCGCTCGCATTGTTGCAGCCTATGTGGAGGTATGTGCAAATATCTTTCTTTCAATTTAAACTCTAATTTCTAGATTTGTTAGGTGACACCAAGGGACTAATACGGATTCGCTTTTCATTTTAACACATTCACCCAATTTTGTTTTACTACTATCCAGCATACTACAGGATACATGCGTCATCATTGAAACAGTTTAATTGATTATACCAACAATACAAATACAAAGGTTATAGTTTCATTTTTAGTTTTGATTTTCGGTGCGTCTTTTGTAAAGGATTAGTTTGGGCGTGTGTTTATTTTCCCTGACCTGTAAGGTTGTTGTTGTATAATCTGCATATGTACACACCGGAAGCAAATTGGCCCGACGGCACGTAAAAAAATGAAGTCTATTGAATCAATTTGTCAAATCAGAAATGTAAGTCACTTTAAAAAAATTATCACGCGAAATACTGTTAAATACATTCAAAAATCTTAATAAATTTGCAGAATACTTCATATAGAAATAGGCTTGGGAACACTTATCTTATAAAAATTTCCAGAGACCTGTTGCTATCCTAATTGGCAATTTTTTTATCTAAGTGCATTATGAGTTTTACGGAACAAGATTAACAACTGAATATATAGTTAAAGGAATTCGGTCGCAAAATTTATGTAACGGCACTTCATAAGGCCATTTTATACAAAAGAACAGATCACATCGGGTTTAACTTTCCAATTTTGGATACTAAGTCACAAAGCGCTATGATTTCCTCTATCACAGCGATTAAAACCGAGTTATGGGGCGCTGAATTAAGTTGTGTGCAAAATGATTCTAAGTTATCCAACAGTCTCATGAGGCGCACACCGTTTCCGCATATAGCTTTTCTAGACACCCCGGACCACTAGAGGAGTCTTACATGACTGCAAAGTTGTTGCAGCAGACAAAGGTCTATCTAAGGAATATTGTGGTGCAAGAAGCAAAAGAAACACACCACCAACACTAGTGTTATCAACATAGAAAAGATGTAAGTATCAGAAAAGTGAAACCAATCACATCAATACAGCTAGAAGCTGGGGCACCCCACAAGTGCGCAGAGAGCGAGCTTGATAGTCACAGATACGGTTGGATTAATCATGTTATGTTTGCAGCAGCTTAGGAAACGTTTACGATCACAGATTTAATAAACAGCATTTAGGTTGGAAACCACCAAATCTCGGAAATCACTAAATTAACTCATAAAAATATTCGTAAAATTAAAATATCTACCAAGTTAATAAATAAATTTCATTATTGCAGTCAACAAAGGGTGTTATTTGTTTATGATTTTGTTATACTGCGTAATATTATATTGTCAGTGAAACGCATTGAATTTATTGTAATCAGAGTTTATAATCTATTAACACAGACCACCAATTACCTAAGGTATTGCGCGCAGAACGAGCAAAGCGAGAAGCTAAAGCCATTTTTTTTGATTGAGCCAAAATAAAATGGTAGATCTAGCAACAAAATCATGCACGTTTATATTACAATCTTTAGTTTGACTTCTAGATTGAGCCACTGCTATTGCTTGATAGAAATAATAGATACAATCATCACACGCGATTTACATATATTGACATTCCCATTACGTACACATCATATATGCTCATGGGTTTACCCTGGAAGCTCTGACATGCCACCGTGGCGATTGCTACCCCTGCCAGGCGGCAACAACCTATCGCCGGCCGACTGAAAGATCTTGGATTTTTGATTATGTCGATAGATACCATAGTACATACGATATTACAGTTGCAGGCGATATGTACAATTGTCGCTAAATGGAATAGTGAAGTTAGAGATAAGATGGCTACTGCTACACACTAGCTCTAGATATGGTCGTTACCATTGCCCAGTGAATGTAGATATGGTCGGTACCATTGCAGGCTAGATGCAGATATGGTAGCAATTATTGCACACTAGATGTATATGTTGTAGCTAGCATTGCACGTTAGTTGTAGAAATGATCGCTAACATTGCCCGTGCGGTACAGAAATGGTGTCCACTGTTCCACGAGACATGTAGCAATAGCTGCAAGTTATAAGCACTTAACG
>JASANE010018305.1:0-48422 GCA_030248225.1 Trileptium ribeirensis | reverse complement strand
CCCCTTATGTTATACCAGAAACAATCAATAATTGCTTTGCGTATCGTGTGCCTAAAATATAGAATACCCTCCCATCAGAGACCGTATCTGCTCGAAGCCTGAAAGTCTTTAAAGATTCGCTCAAAAATATCAATATTTCAAGCTTTCTGAGAGGTTAAGTGATCACCTCCCCATTCCTTCTTTTAGATATCTTAAAATTTTTGAAAATTTGAAAATATGTTCGAAATATATATGAAAGTTAATCTGTTGGTTACTGGCATTCTGTACACATGTGTATTACAATTGGTGCTCTTTTCGTTATGTTCGTAGCTGGCAATCAGATGACAGTAGGCCTTGCTTCATCAGCAGGAGGCGAACGATGGATTTCCTGAGCTGACCTGTTGAGCTGTATGATGATGTCAGTAATAAACACGTTATTATTATTTATATATATATATAATTACATTATATTACAATTTGTAGTGAAAATACAGAACTTTAATTATTACAGATTTGGAAAAAGCTCCCGGAGAGTTGGTATATAATAAAAAACGTCTAGTCAAATTTCTATAGGAATTTTTTCAGCACCCGGTAATCACTACGCAAACCGCATACTCAAAAAATCTCAACAGAAACATACTTGCATCTCCATTACAAATGGGAATGAGAAAATCGCCCACTCGACAATCGCCCCTACCCCGTCCTATAAAATCACTCAAGGTTGGTATTGATTCAGAACACACAAAAATAAAATCAACTGGTGAAAAACCTTTGTCAGTAACGGCTCCTAATAATACTATCAGTGCGGAAAATACATGCACATAGTAAAAGGTTGGCCAAAAATATGCGTAAAATTGAAATTTCGCCCTCCCACACTAGAAGTTTTTATCGGGTGAACATGCGGGCACCCATGAAATTTTCGCACTTTTTTTCGGCAAATGGAAAGGCGAGACATATATTATAAAGCAATTAATACCGAAACGCATACAAATAAAAACCACCAAGTCACAACGCATGTACCTTGTAAAGTGAATTTCGAATGACTTCAACATTCATCTCGTCCAAATCTTGCTCCGAAATACAGTCCACAAAATATGGCGCTAAAACAAGAATAGCAGATAACTAAACTTATTGCCTCGAATCAACAACTTTCGTTTTATTTCACACGCGCGTGATGCGGAGATTGCAGGAGCGCCGTTTGTGTTATATGCAAGCACGCGACGTTTAAATATATGAGGTAAATGGCGTTGTAGTAGCCATAAAAAAATTAGTGAAACAATTTGAAATGCAACAAAACTGAAACCAACACAGACAATACTTAGGCTAATGCAGAACTGCGACCGTATATAGCGTAATCCAGACGCCATTGAAAACAGTAAGACGATGCAAAACGAGACCGGACGATCCATACACCTTTCAAGGTCACATAAAAGGTATAAAAAGGGCAAGCTAGCGCATACACTTCCGTGTCATCTCATTCAACGTTTCCAAGTCCTATATGGACCATTTTAAACGCCCTGAAAGTAATACATGAACAACCAACAGAAGACAGGCTATCTTTAGAAAATCCTATTGGTCGAGCCTAAAACCCTTGAAGGTGTAATTATGCTGAATCTTCTCTATCACGACAACTGTACTTACCATACCAGAAAATTTATACAAACCATTCTAAATGCATGAAAGCACTACACAACCAAACAAATTACTACAGGCCATATTCTAAAAGTCGGGTCGGTGGACCCAGAACTCTGGAAAACTTAAGTTATAGCTATATTGGATTCTAGATAGCAGAACGATCATATTATGCAACGTGCTTCGTAATCAAACAGAAGCTCTGCATACGCTAAATCATGCAATAACATGTGAAAATTCTATTTTTATAGTAAAAGCTCGAGGAAACAGACTCTGGACCCAGGGAGCGGTCCCACAAAAATTGATGTTCAACAAAGCTGTAGATTTCGACGAGCTTATTCCGGATGGTGGTCAGGTTTTTTCGATGTGACAGCAGTGTAGGAAGGTACAGTTCGCGACATAAAGATAAATGGCATAACCACATTTATCAAATAACACTTCATAACCAGTTTCAGCCATTTTTTATCCAGAGGACAAAATCAGAGCTTTTAGCATTCTATTAAAAGACGCATCGTCATCACTTTTCTTATCGAACTAGTATCTCACAACCCAGTGGAAAAGGAGAGAGCATGGCCGCTAAGAAATATTTCAAGCTTGAAATATTAGCTTTACAGGTGTTAGATAAGTGCTACTTAAAATGTGCCGTGTGAAAATGGTCCGAAGGCCTAAAGACCACCCATAGTCCTTTAATGGCATCATTCAGCAACAAGTCTCCGAATGTAATCCCATCATTTGAAAACCTATATAAGTATGTTTTGACGTTCGCACACCGCAATATGCCACAAATCCAAAATAGGTGTTCTGTGAGAATAGTTCTGCAGTAACGCACACCATATTGCCGTGGAAGGATATGATACAAAAGTAACAGATGGTAATACAATCATATTCCGCGTGCTTGAAAACCGGAAAACGTTAAAAGTTCAGACCCTGAAACACCCTATATTCCCGTAACGCGACATCACACAGTAATAATAGGTCTCCGACGGAAATACATTTGTATTAAGTGTGCTGGAGAGCTTATATATTAGGAATGGTGTGACACTCGTCCCCAACAATAACATGTCACTATGCAAAATGATGTTACATGAAAATTGGGCGACATACCCTATTGGGGCGCATAGATACATACACTGATAAAAAAAATAAGATGATAGGATAGGTGATGATACGATAGATGATAGCATACATACATATATATATACATACATCAGGGAATAACCGGAACCAGCAACCGTCCATTTAAACTGGATCCGGAACCTGCTCTTCCAAATTTATATAAACTAAACCAGATGAAAATTAAGAAATGAAGGTATAGTGGATTAACCATAACTTTTACATAAAATTAATGTATTACGATGGCATTATTGCCTTTCTGAAACTTTAAAGAGACTGAGGAAGCTAATAATGTGTATTTATCGATCAATATGCCGGTTTTTTCGGCACACAGAGTAAAAATGTGTTCCACTATATACTTTTGCGTATACTGCGTCAAATTCAATGTGCTTACAACGCATGGAACATAGAATAAACATTTTCTCTCTGTCTCCAGCGCCTCCCTTTACTACACATACGTTTGTTACATGTTCTTCTGTAGGAAACATGAAATTATTGGTTTGTATGATTCTAAGAGAATATAACAGATAAAAGGTAATTTTCTCATCAGTGGTCAGAGACGCTGTTTAGGCTAGCGTCGGACAAATAGTGCCAGTCAGTTAGATTATAATGATGATAACTTTCTAATCAGAATGCTATAAATGAGACAAACTGTGATGCTGCTCGCACAGTTTCAATAAATACAGTTCATTGCCAAGAAAGCAGTTTCTGGCTGCGTTGCAGATAACGTTAGTTTACTTCAATTTAGATTGATTGACCAAGTTTACAAGCGCACTGGCTGGTGCTTGACGCAATTTATATAGGCCAAGCGAGCATACTTCAAGTACTTCTGCGTAAGCCATACTCTGTTGCCGAGTTGAACTGGTTCAATTCGAACGTATCCCGAACTGCTACAAACACCGACCTGGCTTTGATTTGTTAACAAACTCCCGCAGGTTATGAAAAATTCCTACTGAAATTACGTGCCCTACTTACGTTTCACACGACAAATTGCTTAGTTAATCTTTTCTTTCGCTTGGCAGTATTGAAGATTGACCACTGTATAATATATATATACATATATTACATATGTTTGGATCACAGATGAAGCAAAAATGTGGAAAATTTCAAACAAAATTTTTAAGCCAGAATTAGATATATCAGATACATATATCAGGGAGCAACCGGAAATCCGGTTCCGGCGAAAATCATGTTCCAGTTGCGCTTCCGGCAAAGGACAAAAACCATACCAGAACCGAAATTTCCACATTTTTGCTTCATCTGTGGTCCAGACATATACAATATATGAATACAACGATCAAGTTCCAATATAGCCAAGCAAAAGAAAAGATTAACACAGCAATTTCCCGTGTGAAACGTAAGTAGGGCGCATAATTTCAGTAGGAATTTTGCATCCTAACCTGCGGAAATTTGTTAACAAAACAAAGGTCGATGCTTGTAGCAGCTATTTTGCACATTCAGAAGTCTGCGGCGTATGTTCGAATTAAATCGGTCCAGCTCGATAACAGAGTATGGATTAAGTAGAATAACTTAGCATAAGCTTTGCTAACATAAATTGCGTCAAGCACCAGCCACTGCGCTTGTAAACTTTGTAAATCACTCTACATGAAAGTAAAATTATCTGCAACGCTGCCAGAATCTGCGTTCTTGGCAATGAACTGTATTTTATTGAAACTGTGCGAGCAGTATCACAGCTTGTCTCATTTACAACATTCTAATTAGAAAGTTATCATCATTATCATCTACCTGACGGGCATTAGTTGCCAAACACTAGCTTAACAGTGTCTCTGATCAGAAAATTACCTTCTATTATTTTCTCTTAGAACCACATAAACCAATAATTTTAAGTTTCGTACAGAAAAACATGTAAGAAACGTAGTATAGTAAAGGAAGGCGACTGGAGACAGAGCGAAAGTGTTTATTTTACGCTCCATGCGTTGTAAGCACATTCAGTTTGACGCAGTATACGCAAGTATGTATAGTGGAAGGCATTTTGCTCTGGGTATCCAAAACCCGATATATTGATCGATAAATAAATATTATTAACTTCCTCAGTCTCTTTAAAGATTCAGAAAGACAATAATGTCATCGCAATACATTAAGTTTAATGTAAAAGTTATTTTTAATACATTCTAAATCCACTGTACCTTCATTTCTTTTTTTATCTGTTTTACTATATGTAGCTCGCGTGAGCCTTGGGTATATTGCTAATCTTAACTGACGCTTAATATCCTAAGCTTACTTATAATTAAATTTTTCAACACAGCAAAGACTGTTTATTTAATCAAACGTTAAATAAATATACAAATAACAATAAAAGGTGGCAGCGCCACTTACCCAACTGGCAGCAATCTTGAGGCAACTGAGCCTCAAGACAACTGCTCAGCCTCTTAAATACACAAATTTCTGGCAATTTTGCGGAATCAAAAATATAAACAAAAATCTAATTTTAGCTCAATTTTTGAAATGTTTTGAGTTAGCTCTGAGTTCCCAGAATCCACACTCAAAATTGAATCCAATTTAACATCCCACTTCACACTCATATTCACAAGGCAGTGCAAAATTCACGCATGCAAAGGGACCAATAAATGCAAAAATAAATTCAAAAGTACAGAGCAATGTTGGATAAATTTTAATCATAGCCCTGTCATCATTAATCATAAAATCGCAGCCCTGTCCAGAAAAACTGTGACAAAATTAACTGGATTTCGCAATCTCCAGAACCAACTTTTAGTTCTACATTGCCATGTGTCACACCCAAAATCACACGTTATACACATCACAATTATATATACAAAAGCACACTTATGCACAAATTTTACCTAATTTTTACAGTAGAAATACGGACATTTTACACGATAAATTCACACCAAAATCCTCATACAAATTACCCAAAAGCATACACATCAAAACATTAATTAGCCACTTAAGATAAAATCATTACAACAAATATGTGCTTAAAGTGGTCATCAACAGCATCGCAAAAGCGTTTCGCGGTGGTAAAAATACAGACCGTAGTCCCTGGAGGATCTTGACCAAATACCGCACACAAAAATAAAGAGTTAAAAATACTAAAAAAGTGCCAGATATGCAGAAAAGAGATGAACAATGTTTACATGTTTTCGCCATTTGTCAGACTGTGACTGTATATTAAAAAAGCATAGCAGAAACTTATTGCTTTTGACTTTTGTCAGAATTGTCGAAAGAAACTTATGGTGAACCTAGGTTGAAATCCACTTCCCAATTTCCGAATATTGGGGTTTTAGATCCCTTACCGACAACAGGAGAATGGATACCATTTTTTTGTTTAAAGATACTATTTTTATTATTAGTTAACGTTTTGACAAAATAGTTTTGGTGGAAATTCAGAGCTAACTCAAAACATTTCATTAACATTGGGGGGGCTATATGTCATTTTTCTTTTATGATTATTAACCTGAAATTGGGTTAAAACAACGGAATTACTCCTTCTACACTGTTATATATATATATATAAGTGTCGAAGACCAGGCTCCGGTTTAAATGGACGGTTCCGGTAGCTGGTTTTGGTAAATTTCGGTTCCGGTTATTCCTGATATATACATATATAGATATAAGGCGAAGAGTACTATATAAAAGTGCGGAGACCAATCAGCTCATTGCACAATTTTGACAGTGAATAAATCCTACATCAACTAGAAAACCTGCGCCAGACTCAAAGGTGAACCTCGCAAGTTTCCGAAGATCACAAAAAAGAGTATTACCAGAAGTGAAGCCACAGATCCCGAGCATTAAAACATCAAATATGGATCAACAGAGAAGGAAGTGCTCTATCATTTCTTCTTCACCTGATTTACAAAGATGGCAAATAGGATTGTTTTCAAGACCTAACCTGTAAAGATGTTTTTTTCAGTCAACATTTGCACTCATAGCGGCCCAAGGAGTTGTCGACAAAAATGATATGCAGCAAAGTTGTGGATGATTATTTGATCAGCCGATTTCGGAAAGTTGTCTCCGTTTTTCACTGCCATGCCTCTATCTCGAGATACAAATCGCGCAAGATAGATGCCAAGATGGCAAAAATTCATGAATTGTGACTCTTGACCCTTATAAAGCCGAATCTGGTGGGCGGGTTTAGCGTCTAATGAAAGGGCACGAATCGTCTTAAATTGTGATTAAATAAAAAAATTTGTGAACAACAGGTGATGCGTTATCTCCACAGACGGGCAATTTTTTCCGCTAGCAAAGCTATAAGACGCAGCTCTGCAATCTTCACCTACTCCGTTTCAATAAAAGTAATTGGCAAATCCATGCACCCAATTGTGTATGTTATGACTGATGCCGGCATACAAAAATTTTTGGAAACTCCGCTCGCTCCCTTTTATTTAATGTTAAAGGCATTTTAGTCATGCTAGGTTTTAGATTAAGTTCTAATCATTGAAGCAGTATATACCACAGTCAGTAAAGCGTTGTAATTTTTCGCTTCATCAAAATCCCTATTCCTCTTACGGATGTGTTGAAATTTCCGACATATAAATCGTTATTACATATGAGTAAGCCCACAAATGAGTTATGAGTCAGGAACTCCTTTAATTATGAATATTTTTAATGAATCTAGGGTTATTTACCAATCAAATATTTTACGGCATCAATAACTGACTGCTAAAATACCACAAGTTGCACAAAACGAAATTTTTATACGAGGGATAAGGTGATTTTTTGATAGGAAATAAAACCGTTTTCCACGCAGCATTACTTTCTAACATTGACTGTACAAAAGCACACGAGTGTACTAATATACAAATATATGTGTATGCTAGGGTATAAATAAACACATATAAAAATGATATAAATTACATCTATAACTGAAATAAGCACAATTTAATTTTGAGGTAATTATATACCCGAAATCAAACGCAATACTATGTTATTAACAGAAGGTATAAAGCAAAAACCGTAGTAAAACCAACCCAATGGGGTGTCAACGAGAACGGCATTGTACAGCTCCGCAGGTGTTGCTGCGATATGGATCGCTTCCATTTGCTCGAACGAGCCGAGTGGATGACATTTGCCAATGAGCTCGGAGATGGGTCGCGAATGCAGCGTTCCGGTAATTAGAAGAATTATGTTGTCGATCATATACGAATAGCTAAAATAAAATTAACATAAAGAAACAAAAAATATGGAGAAATAGCAAGTATATATACCAAAACATAAAGGCGAGATAAACTGATAATAGAATAACAGCAACTAATAAAAATACACTAATACAACTATTAACAGTCATGAAATATTTTATAGTTTCCTACCTTGCATATTTGAAAATTTTGGATGAGTTACTGACTTTTCCACACTGGGTGTAGCTGACGGCCCTGGCAATTTTTGGTTTCTAAGAAGAATTGGCGCCCTCAAGAAAAATTTTGGATTTCCCTGTTCTGGTTTGTCCACGGACCCCATCAGACCGGAGGGAGGCATGAAATGTAGGCCCTTCCTCGGAAAGATGCAACATCTGCGAAAAATAAACGTTTTTTCAAACATTTTAATGCATTAAATTCGAAAAAGTTGCGGAAACTTGCAAAGAATGAACGTTTTTTTCGGAAATTTTTGGATAAAAGTCGAAGTTGGGGTGGGGGGCAAAATTTTCGGGAAATAGGTGATGGAAATGGTGGATCGGGCAAGACCAGGGAGAGCCGAAAAGCGAGAGATGTCTCCCCGGTTTGGAGAAGCCAGCTGTTTCATAGACCCTGGCTATTTTTTGTTTAGCACATATAAAAAGTTGACCTCAGGTGACAAAATAAATTAATATTAATTTCTGCAAAAATACCTGTCGAAAATATTTAATTTAACAAAAAAATCGATTTTAATTTCAAATCGACACGTCGCGAGACGCGTTTCTGAAGTGACTTATTAAATGTTTTAGCTCAATCCAGTGAAACATATTCAATTTTAATAATAAATATTGATGGATAAATGGATAACAACCAGGTTGAATCGAAGATGCTCTTCTTTTTAATCGATTCCAGCAAAACACAGGGTTCCCTGTCTTCGAACCGGACAGCTTCAAAAGAGTTCACACCCACTCGCAGACGACTTACACCAATTATGACATTGGTAAAAATAAAAAAATCGACATGTTTCGCCATATTACTGTATCATAGAAAACATATGTGCCCAAATACCATCATGTAGCCCATCATACGAAATGGCTTACACATCGAATGTTTTGATTTATTTAGTACTTATATCCTATCGCCTCGAACTATGGACAGTTATGCCTATATTTAAAATGTAGCTAAAACACGAGTCAACCGGACTATAATAATATATATCTAACCAACTATTAATTTTAGTATGTCATTAGCAATAACACTTAGTTCCAGAAACTAAATGATTTTAAATACTTATACTTAATACCTTTTTAGTAAGACATACTATGTTTTACTAAAAAGAAGATATAATGATTCCATTGCGTTGGCATTGTCGAAAATACAGCATCTTCATTAAGTCACATTAAAATACCGGAAACTGTAACACTAATAACACTAACGTGATGTAATCGAGGAATGTCGAAAGGGGCTCGTAGGAATGATTTCGAATGTGATTAAATTCTTGAACAATTTTCTCCTTCAGCTTGGCATCGATCACAGAAACGCCGATCGGTCCTGGTTCGTTCGCAAGGAAATTGCCATAGTCTGTCGATTGGAGATGAAGCTTTAAATCTATCAAAGAAAAAGACTTAGCTAAAAGCATGTCTATATTATGTTGTTGTGTCGGGGCATCAATACTTGCATGTGTATATATATAATCATAGAATAAGCGCAACCGGATACAGCACCCGGGAATAATCCAAATGAACTGGATACGGAACCAGAACTTGTTCTTAGAAATTTATATGTAGAACAACAAATGAAGAATTGAAGGTATAAACTGCTAATTTAAAATGTAGTAAATTATATTTTGTATTGGATTTAATCAGGGAATAACCGGAACCGTCCATTTAAACCGGATCCGGAAACTGGTCTTCGAAATTTATATATAGTATAACATATGAAAGAATAAATGAAGTCATAGTGGATTTAAAGGCATTAAAAATAACTTTTACATCAAACTTAATGTATTGCGATGGCATTATTGCCTTTCTGGAACATTAAAGAGAGTGCGGAAGCTAATAATGTTTATTTATCGATCAATATGCCGGTTTTTGTACACCCAGAGCAAAAAATGTCTTCCGCTATACACCATTGCGTATACTGCGTCAAATTAAATATGCTTACAAAGCTTGGAGCGCAGAATACACACTTTCGTTTTGTCTCCAGTCGCCTCTCTTTACTACACATACGTTTGTTACATGTTCTGTAGGAAACTTGAAATTATTGGTTAAAAGAAAATAATAGATATAAGGTATTTTTCTGATCAATGGTTAGAGACACTGTTCATGCTAGCGTTGGACAAATAGTGCCCGTCAGTTAGATAATAATGATGATATCTTTCTAATCAGAATGCTACAAATGAGACAAACTGTGATGCCGCTCGCACAGTTGAAATAAATACAGTTCATTGCCAAAAAAGCAGTTTCTAGCTGCGTTGCAAGATAACGTTAGTTTATTTCAATTTAGGCTGATTTACCGAGTTCACAATCGTGCTTGACGCAATTTATGTTAGCCAAGCATACCCTAAGTACTTCTGCGTAGGCCATACTCTGTTACCGAGTTGGACCGGTTTAATTCTAACGTACCCCTTTGAATGTAAAATACCTGCTACAAGCATCAACCTGGCTTTGATTTGTTAACAAACTCCTACAGCTTATTATGAAAAATTACTACTGAAATTATGTGCCCTACTTACGTTTCACACGGCAAATAGCTTAGTTAATCTTTTGTTTTGCTTGGTTGTATTGAAACTTGCTCATTGTAAAGCATATATTACATATGTTTGGATCACAGATGAAGCAAAAAATGTGGAAAATTTCAAAAAAATTTTTAAACCGGAATTCCGGTTTCGGTATGGTTTTTGCCCTTTGCCGGAACCGCAACCGGAACACGATTTTCGGCGGAACCGGAATTCCGGTTACTCCCTGAACTTAATGTATTGTAAAGACATTATTGCATCGCTAGGATTTCCAGGAGTTTGAAGAAGCGAAATGGGCTCTCTTAATTGGGGCTGGCTGGCATTTTCAAGTACACCCTGGCAAAAACCGAGTGCCCCCAGGTTGGTGCACCCTGGCAAAATTTTGGGGTCCCCGTTCCGTTCATCGCCTCTTGGTTAATTTTTTATTTCCAATCGGTTCAAAGTACATAAAATTTCTTCCTGGAGCCAAAAATTAAGCCAATTTTGTCAACATTTGCTTCAAAATATCTTCTTATCTTCATCAAAAGCGTTTTGACAGTGTTTCTGACACGATTTTTTAACAGTTTTTCTTTTAGAAAAATTGGCGCTGCTGTAACCGGCGCCCCGGTTCGGATCCAGGGGGCCGTTTCATGCCCCACTGGCAAAATTTTCAGCGAATGGTGAGATCAAGCTAATAATGTTTATCTGTCGATCAAGATGCCGTTTGTCGGTATTCTCGTCCGCCAGAGAGAGAAATACCTTCCACTATACCTGGGTTCGCCAAACTACCAAAATTATATTTCGGTGCATTACAAGAGGGTTTCCCAGTTCGGAACAAGGGAACCGAAAATACGTGTGAGTGACGATTCCCCCAGTTCATCTAGGAGGACCCTAGATGAACTGGGGGACCAATTATACAATGTAACCGTCAGAAAACGTAAAAAAATGTTTAATTTGACAAATGGTTACATTTGTGCGCGCTTAAAATGATTAAATTTTAGTGTTTTAACCCCGCAGGGATAATTTTGGAGATTAAAAAAGTTTAATACAAAAAGATTTATAGCAGTTTGAATGGATTTAAACAAATATGCAGTGCCGATGGTGGCTCAGATGCTTATAATTTGATTTTTATAAACTGTTTTCGCCTTTATGAAATGCATTTGAATCACCTAAGTCTGATTTTTCTGCGAACGCTATTTGTGTGTGAGAAATACTAGCTTTCTCAAGTCTTAACTGACCCTGAGTTTGCAACCCCTATTTGACGGCAAATAATAAGAACCCAGTAAGCTTGTGTGATAGCAAGTAAAGCTAAACAAAGTGAGTATGTTTAAGTAATTATATGTTTCTTAATATGAAAAAAGTATTGGTTTCGTGAGTATCTAATTCCGGAAAAGACTTAATAATTAAAAACACATTATGCTAGCTAAGTCAATTTTCCTCTTTTTAAGTAGAATGCTACCCTAATTTAAGTCCGTCAAGCACTTCTCGAGATTGTAGCTCACCCTGTTTGCAACATCTGCTGGAACATTGGTATATTTAATACATGTACTCTTTAATCGTCAGGACTGTGAAAACGAAATCAGCGTTAGTTAAACAATTGCCAGAAGCAACTGTTATAACATCAAATATATAATATGTAGAAAACACATTAACATATGTAAAATATTTATCCAAATTTTCGCAACTAATATGTAAAACCGCTTTACCTACGCAAAATTGCTGCATAAAATATGATTTTGATTGTGATTGACGACGGAATTAACAAGCGTCTGAGCGCTTGAAAAAATTCAATCACGAAATCAACATTTGTGCACGTTTTTAGTACACAAATGGCGAGTGTTTCATAAATAACGGTAGTATAAACAAAACGTTAATAAGCAACTTGCACTGATTATGAATAATATGTGTGTACGTTCATACTACATAGTTGTCCATTACGGGGTTCCAACATTATTCCAAAAAGCCATACACAACCCTCTTCAGATGTCGCAGCCCTCCTATCACACGCACCCAAGACGCGCTGAAAAGTTTAGCATTACGAGAAAAATTACACAAAACTGAACAAAAAAATTAGGAAAAGTATGACAAAGAAACTTGTGAGAATGGAGAAAATTTTTGCTTACGTTCCTCAGCTACTACGCTACGCATTCCCGGAACTAATTACTCTAAAACTGACGGGTCTTGAACACATATGGCATATAAACGTAATATTGAACTCTACCTTCAAGTGTTTCACATTGCACCAAATTGGCATAGTCAGCTTGAGTCAAAATACCGCCTTTGAAACCACGAACGAGACCTTCCAAGTAGCCATGGTGAATATTAAAAAAGTACTCGCCGAGCATAATAAGCTGTGGCGTAACAATCTATATATTTAATTTAAAGCAGAAATAACTTTCTATTAGTAATATCGGTGGTTTGGCAAGGTACTGCGCTATATAATTTCAATCGCTGTACATTTTCAAACAATAGTTGGCACTGCGCAGTTACAACAAAGATTGCATTATTAAAAATTTGTAGAAGAGTGAGACACTCGGTCATATACTGTGGTAGCTATTCGGCTTACCCCTTCACCAAAGGATTCCATGGGGTACTCCAGGGTTCTTTGTGAGGATACATGCACATCCGCCAAAGGTTGCTGTAACTCGGGGGGCGGGGAGCTCAGAAACAGCTGCGTCATTGGATAAGGCAAAGCACATGAGTATGACCGTTGAGTGTCATACTCTTCTTTGTCATCTCACGTGGTAACTCTTTGTCAACTCACGTGGTAACCGCCCCCTCCCTCCCAACCTTCAAACAACGACTCCATGCCTCTGGTTTTTTACCGAATCCATAGTCCTGTGTTCTACCGCTGACACGGAACCGCAATTTCGAGAAAAATCATATTTAGGATGGCGATAAATCCGTTGAAAGACAATGTCCATGGCGCTACGGAAAGAGTTTAATCGCGTGCAATCATTAACATGGATGTACCCAAGCAACTGCAGCATCACGTAAATCAGGTAATAGACAGACGCAATACATAATTCCACAGTTATGCGTACCAGGGCATAGGCAGTATATTAGCATGAATGGCGCTTGCTCTGATAGTGCCGCCGTAACCAGTGGAGCCCCCAAGGTCAAGCCCTTGGTCATGGTCACCTATTGTTTTTAGTTCTCACTAATGACATCTATGACTGTATGTCTTGCGCGATATTTAAATTCGCAGATGATCCCGGGCTAGGTAGACTAACATTTTCATATATTCCGTCATTCTGCTTTGACTCATTACAGTTCCACTTAGATTCTCTCAGCGATTACTACAAACAGTAATGTCTTAGCATTCCCGGTGACAAAAGCAAAGTTATGCATTGTGATCACGGAAATCCTATGGCAGAATATTCGCTGGTTGCTAATTTTCTTGACACTTCGAGACGACAAACTGATCTGGTGTTATAATATGTAACAGCTTCAAGTTTTCGGAGCATTGCGTTATAATTTCCGCTAGGGCTCACCGCTTAATAAACCTTTAGGGACTAACTATCAATAACTGGACTAAATTTATATCGGAGCAACCGGAATTGCGGAATTCGTGTTCCGCTTCTGGCTAACTTTTGCCGGATTCGAAGTTCCGGTATCGCCAGTTTTGAATATCTGCATAGCCAAATTTGCAATGCATTTTTTATTTCCTTTGTAAAATTAGCTGACGAAATAAACCATTAATGAAGCAATATTTTTGATGATATTTGTTTAACACAAACACAAAATATTCTCTGGTACCTCTGTTAGCTCATAAATTCCACAACAGCCTTTTATCAATCTCTATTAAACAGTTTAAAAGACACAGAGGGATAAAGCTATTCAATCAAACACTAGATTTATAATTTTTGAAGTGATCTCTCTTTAGTCCTGAATTTGTTAGCTGTGTCATTGATTAGCGATTCCTGCTTACTATACTGCTACAAACAACTGCTGCCAATTGTGTTTATCAGCTAATTTTCATGTGCGCAAGAGGGAATACCACATAGTAATTCGAGTGGAAAAACAACAAGCTTGGCTAATTTGGGCTCACCGCGTAATTCGTGTTCCAAATTGAGCTCCCATGAATCCGTTAAAGGTACTTATACGCAAAAAACAACGGTAGCAGTACAGTAAAGAACAATGAATGTAAATTGTCAGCACATATTCGTGGTTTCTCCGCGCAGGCATGGAAAATGAGGGTCTATTTGCTAAGTGCGGACATGAGATGAATCGAACAAATGCCAGATTTTGTGAAAACATCTTAGTCATCACATGTTTTCTCATCGCGTTGTACGATTGTAGATCAATATCCCTTTGGATGTAGTAAGTGTCGTGAAATGCTAACACACTAACCGATTGGACGTATCGATGATCGCTCTATGACATCAGGGTAGAACCAGATGCACGAGTAGCACGTCTTTGCGAACAACCATAGCTTAGGGAACTGAAAGAGACATTAGATCACCAGGTTCGAGTGACGATTAATTGGGCAGACAGGATGGTACAGTACATGTGAATCTATGACGTTGAATACAATAGGTTATACTACGTTTCAGCGACATTAGAGTGATCGGTCGATACATTAATAGAAATTGAGATTAATCAGTTACTGTGATAATATATATAACCGTTATGTTGAAGTCGAATGGAGATGCCCTATCGGAGACGATAAATGTTCCTTAGTTGACAAATTCGATAATAAATGAGCAGAGCAACATTTCACTATCACACGTTGCAAACATCGCTATTAAGACACTGACACGCTACATTACAATTATACTGATGATGCTGAAAAGTGACGCAAAATTGGCAGGCGTTCATAGTAGCTCAGTTGCAGCAGATGAGGAGCAAATATAGTGGCTCTCCGTTGAATGTGAATGTCTTCGATCATTATGTCACAGGCATTTCATAGTATGGTGACGAAACCGGTGTGGCATATTCAACACTGGGGCGGATGAGCAATGTTCGGAATGGATAGATTGGTGAAATTTCGGAAAGTTCGTTTGATAATACCTGTCACCCTGTCGGCTCGGTTTACAACGTGTGAGAAGTGTGGTGAAAAGCTAAACGTGTTGCTGAAGATTACATCCAAGTCTTTCATCTGGTCAGTTCGTTCCAACAGTGCTATAAGATCCAGGGTATAACCGTAGCGAGGGTTTGCCCGACCGAAATGAATTATCTGGCATTTGCTGTGGTTGGAGCGAAGTATATAGCTATTAGAGAGCACATTTCATCAGGGGATAGAGGTCTAACTGGAGTTCTGCGGAAATGGCATAGTTTCGACGAATTTGGCGCGCGACATTATTGTCATCGGCATATTTTAAGATCGATGAGCTCATTCGTCCATCGATGTCTTCAATAAACACAAGGAATTGCAGGTGGCCAAGTATCGTTCGCTGAGGTACGTTCGTTTCTATTGCAACAGGGTCTGACAATAATTTGCCGTCAACGCAGACATGTTTTCTGTTTGTCAGAAGCGATCTGATCCACGGGAACCATCGGTCACGGACACCATATTTGTCACTTCAGGCTTCATGGCGGACCTACTATGCAGCCGCAACAATTTTTTTCTGATTAATAGTCAGAAACAAGGTCGAGGAAGCTAAGCAGATGTTTAGTGGTCGATATAGTTGGAAGAAAACCGTATTGGCTACAGCTAAGGAAGTCGTTTTCCAAAAGGTACGATAATGTATTTCGGACAGTTGTTTCCATTACGTTGGAACAACATGACGACAAGGAAATAGGCCGGTAGTTTGATGCGTCATATCGTGATTTGCCTTTGTCGATATGCTGAATATAAGCAAGCTTCCAGTCATCAGGCACTGTAGTAGATGGTAACCATTTGGTAAATCGACATACAAAGCTCGTGCCGCAGTTGTTTCAGCGCAGTGTATGAAATCTTATCAGGACCTGGATAGGACAAGCACTTTGTATACAAGTAATTCATCAGCCCACTAATGCGTAATGGTTCAAAAACAACGGTGGTCAGTGCGGCCGTTGCCGGCAGCGGTTGGGGTTTAGGAACAGCTCGGTGAAGACGTCCCTGTTAAAAACAGATTCAAAATACGTAGATAATACAACTAGGCAACAACTTAAGCTTGAACAAATGTATATCACTGTTGTTGAACCGCTTTACGCACTGCGCGCGCGAGTGCCCAAAGGAACTCGTGGTGCAGGCTATCTCGACCTCCAGCGCTTAGATGTGCAAACATGCGCTCTACCGACTGAGCTGTCCATGCCAGGCTTGGTAGCAGATATATATAAATCCGTTATATTCGACGTGTACAAAATCCAAACAAAAATGCAAATTTGGGTATTAGCTAGGTGCAGAAAAACAATTACTATGTTGTAATTAAAGATAGTAAAGGAAATAACTTACATAAAATCAAAAAACTGGACTGTTGACTGGTTGAAAACGATCAAGGAAATTAAACACTACCTACAAAAACTATATAACTGCTACGTCAAACCCATTCTTGAGTGTGCAAGCTGTGTCTGGTCACCAGTTTATATGTCTGACATTGACTTAATTGAAAGAGTCCAACGTTATTACACGCGCCGTATATTTAGCCGCGCGCAAAAAGATGCTACGGACTACACGAATCGCTTGAAACAGTTGAACATTGAGCCACTTGAACTGAGGCAACTCAAACTTGAACTAGCTGCGATGTTCAAATACGTTCAGGATCCTGTGGGAAAATCGGACCATGAGCTATTTCATGTTTTCAGCTGCACAAGCACACGAGGTCACCCATTTAAATTGCGTAAACCAAAGTGCAGAACAAATTCACTAAGCCGTTCTTTTCTGGCTCGCAATATTAACGTTTGGAACAACCTGCCCGAATATGTGAACGGTATGCCTTGATAGCTGCTTCAACTCTACAGGTATTTTAGGAACATTTAAAGGAAATAGGTTTGGGCCAGTTTCTAAAATTTAGTAGAATCCTTTAAACAAATGTTAGTGGATTATGTCTACCCCTTCTGTTTCTATTTTACTTAACCAAAATAATTTGTATCAACGTTTCCTTACCAAAATAGTTGTGTTTAATATATAACACTTTAAACTGTTTTTCGACTAAACTTATTATATTATATTATACATATATATAGGCAGATGTAAGAGGCGAGGTCTTACCCACCTTTCTGTCCTTACGTTATTCATTTCCTTATGTGCATTTTCTACTTTATTTTAAACATGTGTGGCAATGTTCTGCGTACGCTGGTAAAACATCCTTTGCGAACGACGCTTAATGATTTCTCATTCTCGAGTGGTATGAACGCGTTTCAGAAGCAGAACATTGCAGTAAATGCAGTCTCGTATGTACTTTAGGAACTGAATAAAATTTGATTTGAAAAAATTAAAGTGGCAATAATCTTATTAGAAATGGCATCCCGATAAGTTATAATAGCGTGTTTAATAGATTAAGAATTTCGGCCCATAGAGTCGAGTGAGCAACACTAGTGCTAGTATATCAGAGGGAGCCGGGTAGTAGCATTGCTTGTCGGGTCTGCCAGCAAAATCCGGGGGTAGCTCGGCAAGTAGTGCTATTCTTGAGTACACCGGGCGGGTATGGGCGAGGATTCGAGCACCCCATCGAGTGGCCGTCGCAATCTTCGGTGAAAAGCCCCGTCCCCTTTTTAACTCCTATAAACGTCATAATAACAAAAGTACATACCAACCCCTACCCCCAATCTATCAATAAAAATATAACAATAACGTGACAAACCAGAATAAAAAATACAACAGACCTTCTGAGACCATCCCTAAATACTGAAAAGGTGATGGAACCCTGATTGTAACCCAAACGAAAAATGTCGAATCCGCCTAGCTAGCTCATCCAGTATCTTAGGGACCCAAAATAACTTAAAAATAAAGATTGGGTTGAGTTTGGGCCTATAACCCCCTGCTTAGTGTTATATCTTTTTATGGTCAGGGACAGGGGATTTTTCCTTATGTCGGTTATCGGTATTTAAAAGGGGACGGGATTCGTCACCGAAGTATTGTAAGGTTCGAGGTGTGGCCAGTAGTATGCCGGTGGAACACTTGGTAAGGCGCGCGTCCTTCTTATTTGTGAGCGAGGCTAGTGCCAGAGCCGCCGTTAGTACCCCCCTACCCCCCCCCCAGGGGGGGCCTCGCCCCTTGCAGGGGCCTCGCGCCTTACAGGGGCCTCATCTCATGGCCTCTGGGTGAAAAGGTGAAAAAGTTGGGAGCCGCAGCACAACCTCAAGCACCTTTCGCAAAGTAAATGTACACGATATACAAAGGTAACCTCAGAGTTTAGAAGCCTAATCGTGAGTATGAGTTTAACCGTTCCGAGGTTCAAAGTTAGAGTTTTTACTGGGCGCCTGTTTTACGGACATACACGAAAATTTATTTAGGTCAGCGTCTATGCAACTAATGTATAGCATTTGGTGTGAAATAAACTAGTAGAGGCCTTGAGGCCCCTGGTTATATTCCGGGGTTATCTACGTGATAAGTCTTGACGGTTAAAATAAATATTAGTATTAGTAATTTTGTTATAATTTATTCATAATAATATTAAATTTTGATATATGAAATATGTGTTCGTGAAATGAGTCAACGGGTATTCGAAAGTGGTGCTTCAAAGTGCAAACGTACAAAGGAGCAGGCTATAAGGATGCTTTTAAAATATTGCAAAGACTGGTTATAAAATTATGACCATGCATACTATCTTAATTTAAGGAACAGCTCTCAAATTTAAGGGTACACGGTGTTTGCAGATTTTTAGAGTATAATGTCTTTAAGGTAAGTGTATTGGAAAACGATTACATTAGTTAAGAAATGTGATAGGGGCCTCGCATCCTGCTGGGGGGGCCTCGCAGCCTGCTGGGGGGGCCTCGCAGCCTACTGGGGGGCTCGCAGCCTGCTGGGGGGCCTCGCAGCCTGCTGGGGGGGGGGGGCTCGGACATCCTAGCGGCGGCCCTGGCTAGTGCCTAATATTTTGCGATGCGGCGTGATCCTTGCTCGGCTCTACGTGCTCGAGTTTCATATTGTCGGTCAACAGAATGGGTTTTGAACGTTTATTGCGAATGATAAAATCTTAGGCACTGCTACACTGTTTATCGTTTTGTAAAGTATGGTGAAAGGGTGTTTTACATATTAAAGCATGTTGAAAGTAAGGTGTACAGATCACGGGTCGTCCCGTCGTGATCGTTCCTGATGCAGATAACAGTGATACAAAGACATGTCACTCAACTTGATGTAATCTGATGTAACTTGATGCGACAGTGACTGACTTGGGTCTACCACGTGTAATTACGCCTACACATTATGTAAAATTTCACTTGCATTGCTTGTATTCTTGTATATATAGTCTTTCTTTGTCTTCAATCTTTAGTTGTCAGGATCATCCCACATTGGTGAACTCTAGTGTTCCTTTAATAGATCCGACGCTTTTATTTGACGCATTCGTTTCATGTTTGTTCATCAGCGTCCGGATCAAGGTTTTCATTTTTTCTCGGCTGGAACTGGTTCGATCACAGGATGCCCAACTTTTTGTTGTTCCGAGTGGTCCACTCAACATTCGGGTCGATTCCCTGCTTTTCTGCTGGCCACTACCAACTCCGTTTCAGGCTATTTCGCTTCATGGGCCGAGTTTGCAATCCGTGGGCCAAACCATGATCCGTGGGTCAAAATCCTTATGCTAACCATGTCCTATCCGTGTGTCGCAACCTGTTGTATTTCTGCAACACAATGGTACTCGAATTCGATGCCTCGGTATTAGTGAGACCACCTCCACTCTGACCCGCGTGTACCGAACTCTGTTTTGCCCAAGCAGAAGCACAATTCGCAACCCGGCAATCACTACGCAACAAACGAAACTCAACTACGACATCGGGTCTCTCGCTCCCTCGCATACGACCAATCTCCGGGATCTTCTTATCAAGGCACCTACGAAGAAACCCTATTATGTCCTCCGCGAACAATTGGTATAAAAACGTCTCTTTCGTCATCGAAACAACGCCGCGTGCAACGACTCCCCATCACGGAAAAGTTGTGATCGCATGCCGAGTCAATCGCTTCGCCACAATCAATCAATCCTCCATCGGGGATTAATCAATCCACGATCGACGATTCAATCCTCCACCACCAGTTCATGCAACTTCTTCCGATAACCGTCCAAATTGTGGTCCCCGCATTCGAAGGTCCAACACTCGAAGCTGCAACTACCCAGGCCGACAAATTCATGGAAGTTGCCGCGCCAACGATGTCAAGCATCGGCCCGGTCAACAACGACAATCCCTCCTCCGTAGTCAAAACACTACGTCAGAGGTCCAACAGATGCGGAAGGCCGGGTCGTGGCTCACCGTCAAACAGTACAACCTACGGCGGTGATCAGATTTGAGATCAAGCCGCGCAAATCTACCCAATGGACGCAAGAGAAGTCAATACATGGACCGCAGCCATGGAAAATGCTGGTATCACGCGAAGTTCGGGGCTGAAGCAACGAAATTCCGCGAAAATTTGCCATGGCTGGAAACGATAGCGCGCGACACTACCCAGGACAAGTGTTCCACGGCGATGAAACCCAATCTACTCTTCTTCGCCGTGCAGTGATAGCAGCAGGATGGCAACTGTTCGGATAGCAACAGTGGGCGACGCTTCTTGGTTGATACTGGAGCCAAAGTCAGCGCCATCGGGACCGTATCCGAAAATAGACGCCTAACCTCAACAACTCCTCTCCTGTAAGCAACGAGTAATTCGACGATCAAAACGTTCGGTCAACAGTCCCTCAACCTCAACCTTGGATTCAACCGAGTCCTTCGATGGGTCTTCGTCATCGCCGATGTCTATTCATCAATCAACGGCACAAACCTTCTCGCTAATTTCGGACTTGTACCGGACTTCCTCTGATCCCGCTTGCACGATGGCATCACATGCCGATCCGTTCGAAAGCATCAGCGCAAATCAATACGTTGAAACTGGCCGCACTCGTGTCCGATTCAGCACCCCATCCCACAACCAATTCACGCGAATAACTTCATCTGAAACTTCATGATTTCGAAGTCGAATGGAAATTGGAGGTTTTGCAGGGAGATTTACGGGGCCGTCAACAACACAACTGTCCCGGATTGCTATCTAATACCACCCATCCATGATTTCGCAGTCGGGCACCTCCATTTTCTCTAAGATCGACGAAATCCTGGTTGCCGGCACAAACAACGATTAACAATACAAGCACATCGAAACGATGTTCCAAAGTCAGCACGAACACATGATGTCCATCAATCCTCAAATGTGCACGTTTGGGGTGAATTTCCTGCAATTCCTTGGCCACTGCGTCGACACCAACGGGATGCGATCGCTGGATTCGGAGCTACAACTTATCTAAGACTTACTAGTTTCTTTCAAACAAAGCGAAAACTCTAAGGATTCCTCGAAATGGTCAACTTCTACTGCCGATTCATCCAGCACTGTTTAGACATCACGATGCCGCTCAATTCCTTCGTTGGCGAATCAAAGTCCGCGAATTTGGTCCAATGGACTGAATCAACCACAGCATCATTCGAGTAATTCAAGCAGGCACCGGTGAAAGCAAATTTGTTTATTCATCTGGCGGACAATGCGCCGCTAAATATTGTGGTGAATATCTCAAGCTTTGCCATGGGCACAGTCCTTCAACAACAAACCAACGCACGAGGGGAACCGTTGGCATTCAGGTTTACGCCGGCCCAAATTAAATGCATTATGTTTGGTTGGGAGCTGCTAGCCGTGTCCGAAAGAAGGAAAACCGTACATTTCAACGATAACCGGTCGACCTTACAGCCAGAAATCTAAGGTTTTAGGTACATAGCCAGGGGGTGTGCGAAGAAGGGTGGACGCCTCCCTGAGATTGCATTCGTCCACCTGAGAAAAAATTGAAAAATACTAATTTCCTGTCCGTATGCAGCGGAGATGATTTTCATTCCTAACCAACAATTGTAACTGGTAAAATTTAATTGAATATGTTTCTTTCCGTTATAAATTGAATTTGCAGAAATTTTCTCAAATTCTTACTTATGCAAAGGCTGTGTAAATTTTAAGCAACGTAAACCTTTTATAAATATAAAAATAGTTTGCACCAAAGAAATCGACCGATAATTATGAAGTTGGCTTGCTCCCCATGTAATAGAATATGGTTAATTGAATGCAAGGTTCGAAACCAGATGCTATTGAGTTATGCAAATGCTAGTGTGTACGTTATTCAGGTCCCGCAAGGAACAGACTAAGCCGTTCGTCGGGAACCCCTTGGAAGATACAAAATTATCGACGATTTATGTAATAACTATAAAATTACCGATAATCATGGCGTATTGGAGGACATTTACGTCGCTGAACGCACACGTGAAAATAGCAAATATTAATTTTCTTATACAAACTCATACATGCTCGATCCGAAGTCCCGGGGGAGCCGGGTCGTCAGAAAAAGAGGGCGGTGCCTTCGGCACATATGGACAAACTGCTGTGACAGTGAGGGCCCGATATTCATACACCTCTATGAGCATGTATGATACATGTTAGTAGGGCATCTAGGAGGGCCTTCTATGAGGAGTGTGGAGCATTAGGTGAGGATCGGGTTACGTACCAAGGCGATCAGCGTTGCGCCCCAGGGGGTCCGAGACCTCAGGCGGTGATTATCCCCTCTCCATCGTAAAAGAGTATTATAAAAAGATATATACCAAATCAATTAATTGTTTAATTACTCTTGTTCCCAGACGAACCTTTAATCCAAGCTACTAATTGTAGATGATTTAAATTTCGCTTACGAACTGTCGATGTGTAACAATTTCGAACTCCTATGAGTAGTGATCAGTTGAGTCAAAGATTGCCTCCAGACCGCTAAAATTACCATCAAATTGAAGAAATTACGCATTAGTTATTAATAACAGATGTTTTCTCTGTGAAAATTACCATATAAAGAGTGAATGTATGAAAGAAACTATGATTTAAACAGTATTTTTCAACTCATACCTCTTCGCTCCAAATAGTACATGAATCTTTAAGTGGAATCGCTATGAAACTGTTGATGTTTACTTCTAAAATTGTGGCCAATGCTACGTGGCTTTTATTTTCTTTGTGGCTTAAGTAACCCTGAGAGCTGGAAATAAAATGCAGGCCAAACAGTTCTCCATATTTTAAACCGAATCCTTTAGTCTTAGACTATGCTAAGTTGCTTATATGAGGGATACACTAAACCTAAACCTAAATCGATGGGCTACCGCCCCCGAACCTCCCGTTCTTAGCTGTTATCTTTTCCAACGTTATAACGCACTGCCCCTCAGGGTTACTTGGGTCGGCCTTGTGATTATAGTTGTCTATTTACCACATTTCTGTTTATCTATTCATTTTGCTTGTCAGGGCATGTCATCTGCTCCATATTTCACTTGTGGATATGGACACTGTGTGATAATTCTATGTACAAAGACATAAGGTAGGTTTGAACGGTAATAATTCAAGTTGCTGCTCTTTTGATGCATTTTGTTGACCGTTTGATTCGAATAAATAAATTGGCACATATTATGGTTTTTGAAATACTCAATGAAAATATAACCCCACATTAAAGAGTAATTCTTTAGCTAGGCGAATCTAGGCATTTTAATGCATAAATGTGCTAAATTTTCTTAAATATACTGTCGGGGGTTTAGTAGGCTACCAAGGGTCCCGGGGCTCAAATCCCAATTTTTAGTTTCAAAAATCCTATTTTGCAGAAACAGGAATGGTATCTTCCGTTTTCAGTGTTTGCTTGCTGCCGAGGGCACATATCACGTATTATAATACGATAAAAATTCCGTGATGCTCAAAAACTCCGAGATTACATAACATACACTTATTTTATATATCGTTCGGCGACAAATCGCTATCTGTTTTTCATTAGGCGAGTGAGCATGATAATTAAAATGATCTTCGTAGGTCTAGCATTTTATTTAAGTCAGTGTGTGGGACAAAATAAGGAGTGTATGGGGGTGTGAGGTGCCATTAGTTTCAAAAATGTGTATTGTAGTTTCTTAATTACAAATTCCGGTGTATGCTACTAAAAACTAAAAAGTCATGTGTGTGTTACTCGCGAAAATGTTTCAAATTCCTACGTTAGTTCAAGGTGTGCAAAAGAATAGTTGACGCTATAGAGCGGTGTCTTTTGTTTCTAACCCTAAAAGAGATTATAAAATCTTGCCAATAATTTTCCGACAAAAATACGTTGCCGGAAACGTTCTGCGTAAAAATTTTGATTAACAGTTTGGTTGTCAATGCTCCTTAAAATTGTCAAATGAATGACTAACAAATGGAATTTTTGTCGAAAAATAATGGCTCAATCATGCTGTTTGAGTTCATTACGATTCAAACATTTTCACTTTACGATTTGATGAGGTTTTCTCCCATCACGCTTCCTTAACAGCTATATCACACATAACTCCGTCAACATTAAAGTTGTGGATTTCTGTTTGAGTGGCTCCTTGTATATTTTGTATTATTTTAAAGATTATATATTGTCATCAATTCTGTGATTTTCGCCAGAGTGATCAACAAAATAAGAATTGTTTAGTCAGAACGATTTGTTGGATAATTGCTGCTTAATATCAAACATCCTAGTGTGTGCTTCCAACATTATATGCATTTAAAATCAGTAATGAGTGCTAAAATATTATAGTATACAAATAAAAAAAATATGTTTTCCATAATGATTACCTTTTATTATCTCCATCACCATATTATGTATAATAAATAAAACAAATAGATTCACCCCACCCACACTGCTTTATCAGTATGATTTATCACATCTTAGTGGAGACCATATGTCCACCCCACATGTGGTGGGAGGGGGTAAAGCCAGCATTTTGTATATTCTTATTCGTAACACCATAATTATAATGAGTTTCGAAATGCACACGTCCAGTAGAATTATTCTTGTACAATAGTACGAAAATTGACAAATCCGACCAAACCTATTCAGCTGTTGTGTACATAGTACAGATTTGGGGTATTTGTGTGGGGGTATATATATAATATATAGGTGTGGCTCTTGTGTGGAAGTATATAATACATATGTGGGGTGACATATAGTAAACAGATGCTTTCACCTTATATAACAACTAACTTCACCCATTTCTATCAGTTTGTTTACAGTAGCTTCGTTTTTCACCGCTTCTGTATTACCAGCAGTTTGTTTAAAATGATTTATTTACTGAAATGGATTTTCCTTCCCCAATATTTTTAACCAACGCCGTCGTTATTCCGAGACGTGGTCGAAGATAAGCTCGATGCGTCTTTGAACAAAATGGATAGGACGCAACAATTTGCTGATCGCGTCTATGATCAAATGGACGACTGCAACAAGTTTTACGGGGATCGAAACTGGAGCGTATTGGCAACCATCTTATCACGTGATATCCAACAAGTACAACAGCAATTTCGTCAGAGATGCAACGATCGGCAGAAGATCGGTGACAACGAGGACAAGGTGATTCAGAAATTGAAGCGGCAATACTACGATGAATGCGATGCTTGCTTCTACGAGCAACCAAGTCTGGCGATGCATATGATATTTGGTGGGTGTATGGAAGGATCCAGATACAACCGATGTGACATTATTGATGCATGTAAAATGCTAAACAATGAATTCAATTAAAAAGTGTACAGTGCTGTTATTGATAAGTTATATTAAGCTGTTTTACAATAAAACATTTCATCCTTGCCAAAGGCAATCATCATACGGTGTAAGGACTACTGTTATGTTTTTTCATTTTTTATTGATAAAATACAACTTTACAATTTCACGACTATAAATAGCAAACAATGAAGGGTATATACGAGAAAATTTATACAATACATAATCAAACAATTGTTTATTCGTTTCCCTGACAATATGATCAACCAATTTGATCATTACCCGTCGCTGCTGTTGTAGCTGCTCCTCTTCTTTGGAACGACCATCAATGTAATCACCAGTTACCTGACACTGGCGATAAAACTCATCCACATGAGCTTTCCAATACGTAAGTTCAGCATGAATATATACATTGTGCACATATTGATCCATTACTGATACGCTTCGCGAATATTGATTCCAATGTATCGATGACGAAGCACTTTATCCAAACCATACGTTAAGAGATGTTTCATAAATCTCGCTCCTATATAATGTTTGGTGAATGTATATTCTCGATAAATACCTACCGATCGCACCAATATAAGTCCATCTTGATAAGGTAACGACAATTTGTTAAATAAATGCTGAAACACATCAAATAGATAAACCATTTGTGCACTCCATTTAAGATGTTTCGATGGTTTTAATCGAAGGTTCAAATAAAGTTTGGATGATGTTTTATTAACCCACTTGATATCATAACCATTTGATTAGTTCCATGTTTCAATTGAGCCGTTTGTCCAGTCCTCGAAACACTAAGTTTTCATACAATTTACGTTTAACTCTAGTAACAACACTGTGGTAATAATAGTTATAAACATAGCACACGCCGTTATAAGTGTTTTTATCCTTACTTAATATATAAACCTATCTTTACACCTTTTAAGACATTTTATTCCAAAACACTTCCCTGTTTGAGTTAATATGTAGTTCAGAGGTAAACTCTCCCATTGCAAATATTGCAATTGCTTGTTTCAACTCCTTTACGAAATCTATTGATAATCTTACTTGTCCATCTGGTGGATTTGAAATATAATTACAATCGCTACTGTGATCTTTACTTAAATCAATGCAAAATATTTGATATCCTGCATTGTACCTAAACCCAACTTCACTCAAACCTAAGTTTTCAATTCTACCATATAATGCATATAATGTATTATAAAACAGTGTCATATCATTACCAGCGTTACTGGTAGGGAAATATTGCATGGGTATCTATCATCATTCATAAATACTGTGAAGCTATTCATATCAGGTAAAGTTATCTTAAACAATAAATTATCTTAAACTATAAATTATTAGCTATTTAATTAAAGCTTATTAGCTATGTAACTTAACTTCATTTAAGTAGTAAAAATGAAATCAACGTTATTAGAAATTTATAGTCATGAATTTTGATACCAAGTAATAGTTGAAAAGTTATTAAAGTATAAATTATTAGCTATGTAATTATAACTTATTAGCTATGTAACTTAACTTTATTTAAGTAGTAAAAATGAAATCAACGTTAGTAAATCTATAGTCAATCTATAGTGATGAATTTTTACTACTTATGACTATTAGTGGAAAAGTCATTAAATTATAAGTTGTTAGCTATGAATTAAAGCTCATTAGCTATGTAACCTAGCTTAATTAATTTAAGTAGTAAAAATGAAATCAGTCTAGTTGAAAACCTATATTTATGAATGTTTACTAGTTATGATTATTAGTTGAAAGTTATTAAATTATAACTTATAAATTGTTATGTACCCATAATATATATATTAGTTATGTCACCTAGCTTATTAAAAACACGAAATGAAACCGTATTAGCAGAAAAAGTATAGTAATGAGTTCTGATACTTTTGCTACTATTAGTTAAAAAGTTATTAAGCTATAACTTATAAGCAGGGAGTAACCGGAATTCCGGTTCCGGTTCCGGCGAAAATCGTGTTCCGGTTCCGGTTCCGGCAAAGGGCAAAACACATACCGGAACCGGAATTCCGGTTTAAAAATTTTGTTTGAAATTTTCTACGTTTTTGCTTCATCCTGTAATCCAAACATATGTAATATATCTTATACAATGATCAAGCTCCAATACAACCAAGCAAAAGAAAAGATTAACTAACCAATTTGCCGTGTGAAACGTAAGTAGGGCACATAATTTGAGCAGGAATTTTTCATAATAACCTGCAGGAGTTTGTTAAATCAAGGCCAGGTCGATGCTTGTAGCAGCTATTTTACACATCCAGAAGTCTGTTGGATACGTTTGACTTAAACCGGTCCAACTCGGTAACAGAGTATGGCTTACGCAGAAGTACTTAGGGTATGCTTGGCTAACATAAATTGCGTCAAGCACCGGCCAGTGCGCTTGTAAATTTGGTAAATCAGTCTAAAGTGAAGTAAACTAACGTTATCTGCAACGCAGCTAAAAATTGCTTTCTTGGCAGTGAACTGTATTTATTGAAACTGTGCGAGCAGCATCACAGTGTCATATTTTTCGATAAATAAACATTATTAGCTTCCTCAGTCTCTTTAAAGTTTCAGAAAGGCAATAATACCATCGCAATACATTAAGTTTAATGTAAAAGTTACTTTTTAATGCGTTTTAAATCCACTATACCTTCATGTCTTCCATCATCTGTTTTACTTTCGAAGGCCAAGTTCCGGTTCCGGTTCCGGATCCGGTTTAAATGGACGGTTCCGGTTGCTGGTTCCGGTTCCGGTAAATTTCGGTTCCGGTTATTCCCTGCTTATAAGGTATATATAATCTCGAATAGCCCGCTGTCGGGGAATTCTACGGCTAACTGCCCTGAAGCTTATCTTGCTACGACAGCCCATAACTGCTGATCAACGACTTTGGAAACTGTCAGTGGCAGGAAACTGTCAGTGGCAGCCGGCGGTATTCTCAACCGTTTTAACTCCGGCCGCCCGGAAAATCGTCAACGTCCGGGGCAATCCAGTCGGTCGGCCCACGCCATTGCCCAACACTACTTGCAACACAACAGCGATTTACAAATCTCTTAAATATATTTAAATTTCTCGATTTTAATGGAACTTGTATCGACTTAAAACTGCAATGAATACAATTAAAGCCGTTTTATTAAGCCTATTGTAGTACAAAATATTTTATAGCACTACGTCCTTAACAGGTTTCGTGCTTTATTTGGAAAAAATTCAATTTAGATGCGAAATATAAACCTCAATATTTCTATGATTTTAACCAGTATGTTGTAGGGGCGAATACGGCTGATTATCCCCCTGAACATCGGACCTCTTTCGAGGCGACGCCCATCCCCTGCGGGTGCCCAGCGTCACCCGGCTGTATCCATAGTAACTGAGAGCGTACCTGGATGGTCCTGAGGCTTCAGTTGGATTACACAAATAAATGGGCGAAAATTGCCATAAAATCTCGGGTAGATTGGCAAATATTTTGACTCCCAAAATTTTTTACCGTTCGCCGACCGGCTCATCCTTCGGGGAGGCCGAAAGCCTAAACCCCAAAGTACTCATATACCCTAGGGACTTCGTACATCGCGCATGTATGATTTTTGGCGATCGGGCGGCCCTTTTGTTATATTGCAACTTGTCCATTTTGGACGAAATTTACATTCGGATTTTTCGTTGCATATTATACTTTTAGAACCAATTTCACAGTTTTCACTTTGTGCATATATATTATTCATTAAAAGCTTCCTGAGTACTGTCTGTTGTTGAGTGGCAATGACGACTGAGGGCGGTCGATTTGGTGATTTCGAATTGGTGCCAAATGTTATTCCTGCCACTGAAGACGATGACGATGTAAGTTGTTCGTCTTGCGTCACAAAACAATGTTATGAGATTTACGGTGGATTTTATTTTATTCTAATGCTGCTGCTCGCCTATTATTTATAGCACTCACCAGAAACAGCTGTCGCCTTTCCAGCGCACGAGAGTTGTTGGCTTCTTATTTTCTAATTTTGAAAGTATTAAAATTAATAAATTTCTATTTTAGAACGAAATGCTTTCAAGCGAAAGTCAAGTCACGAATGGATTTGCTGGATAGTTCTGAGATATTTTTGTGGACATTTACGTAGCCTCGTTTATAAAGGTTGATGCTGTATTGTTTTGCCTTTAGGCATTATTATTACGGAATAGAACCCGTTTGCTGATGAATTGTTCATAGTGAAACATTTGTTTAGTGTCGCTGTTCTACTTTGATAAAACTACCTCTTGGTTCTTGACTTTGCTGGAGTTATGTGCCACTAGGCTAGCCAGTGGGTTCTACTTTGATCTTCCTGCTTGATATACCGATTTAGCTTGACTTATTTTGGCAACTCCATGTAAACCTGCATGCATCACTATTAGAAAATACAACCTTACAAATAATTCATTCCGAACACGGTTGTAAGTTTCAAGCAAAACTATATACACGTTTCTGAAAATATCAAAAATCCTTCATTAATGTACTAAAACAACCCTATATTTTGATCAAACGATTTTTTCAACTCTCCGTATTATGCGATCTGATTTTGTAGGCATGATTACATTTTTCCTAATAAACCAATTGTTTCCTTGATGAAACTTTAACGAGATTATTGTTTTAGGAGGAAGAAACACTTTCCGAGCGCCTGTGGGCACTGACCGAAATATTCCCGGAATCGCTGAGAAACCTGACGTCCGCATTATTTAATGGAACGTTGAAGGTTGGTCTAAATTCAAAATTGATTGTAAAGTTATTTACTTTCTTTTTCATAGGTAGATAGATTAAGTTGCAAATCGTTAGCACATGATGTCGGGGCAACTTAACTAGTAGCATCTTCAAACTTTTTTAGACTACTTTATGTATAATAGCTTTTCTTTGTCTAATTTACTACTCTTATTAGTACTATAATTTACTAATAGACTACTTTATGTATAATAGCTTTTCTTTGTCTAATTTACTACTCTTATTAGTACTATAATTTACTAATAGACTACTTTATGTATAATAGCTTTTCTTTGTCTAATTTACTACTGTTATTAGTACTATAATTTACTCTAATTTACTACTTCTTATTAGCTGTCCCAGGATGTGAGGATAGTTTAGAATTTTTATTTCCAAAATGATATTCGTTTGTTTTTCGGGTCCGAATTTATTGGACTAGGTTCACACACAGATGTAAACGTTTTAGTCTTAGATTTTGTGCATCAAACAGTAACATACTAATGAACGCCAGCCGTTAACCCTCTCTCAAAACTTTGCTGGTTTGTAGAATCAAGCATACATACGGGAAGAGAACGCCGATGCTAATGCTCTAACGTAAACCTTGTCGGATAGCGCAGATGCTCGGCGTTACTCTCTCGTTTCTTTTTAAATCATATCGACACCAGTTTTGTGGATGTTGTTACACCATCAGTCTTGAGGGAGACCGGTTGGATAAATGTCGTTGCTTAAACCGACCCTCTCCACACTTGGGGAGGGAGGGGCAAAGAATCCGACCTATTGCTTCACGACTAGAGGGCCCATTAATTCAATTTTAACGTTTTAAAGGGATTTTTTTAAACTTAGATTTGCGAGGTTTTACTTAAAGGGAAGCGAAGAATTGGCAGGGAGAGTCCAAACTTTTGCCAGACGGTACGAGCCGGAGAGCACCTGTTTTTATGTTAGGGAGCGGCGGAAAATGCCAGATTCCCACTCGTCCATTTTGGAGAAGCTAGTTAGTTGCAATTAAGGTACTTTATAATATGTTTTGTGTTACTATGTTACCAAGCGCGTATTTAAGTCAGAAACACACAGTGCCAGTAAGCACCGCAAACGGTAATCCCTTCAAAAATATGTTATTCTATGTTTTGTTTCCGCCGAATAATAATGTGACCAGTCGTTCCCGCAGGGTCAAAATTCAATTTGCGATAATGATCAAAACATGTGGATATATATACTTGTTTCAGTTGTTTTTCAGTATAATGTTTTCGTGTATATTTCAAAGTTCTTTTTGGCTAGCAATTATACGCTTTTAATACTCAGATAGAGTGTTACCTATTTATTTGATGCTTTTCAGTCTAACTAAGTGTTAATACAGTATTATTACTTTATTACTTTGGTAAAATCATGCAAAAATAATGTTTATTTGAAAGAAATGTGCTTTTGTGTATTCTGGAATAGTTGGTAGAAATATTGATGAAATATAGCTTCAACTTGCAGGTTGTAACCACCGAGACTCGGCAGTCACGGAGTCCTTAAACCGGATCTTTAATTTCTAGGTTCGTCTACAAGGCAGACCATAAGATTTGTCAATACACTAGCAATGTTTCAAATGTACACTTATTCTACACAACACAAGCACCCCCTACTTTTCAACTCAGGAGAAGTTTTTTATTTATTTCGGACCCCTCCTCCCACTTAGCTCGCCGTTTCACCCATGGCAACGTGAGTGTTATCATAATATTTTGTCGCATCGATTTTAGCTGTCAACGAGTCTGTTTCGTTTCACTCGATCTGGTCTATGGATTGTATCGACATCGGCCACCGTTTTGATGTTACCATATTTGTTCGAACGTGAGCGGCTTGAAATGGAACAAATGCAACAATTACAGCAGAGACAAGTAATGTTTCATTGCGTATGAACGTTGTTTGGTAAAAATTGAGTCGAGATATTCAACCTAAGGAAATTCGGATCTGCCTGTCCTCAGGAGCGACTTAATCAAAAATAAATTTGAAGCATAAAGTATTTTGTCCAACCATATTCGTATTTCACTGGGGCTTATTGAAACAGGGTTTCCACTAAGTGCGATAGGGAGAAAGGTTGTAAAAAGTTGGTCTTGTCTGTTTCTGTCACACATAACACATCTTCGGGTGGATGGATTTCCAAATTTTTTATTTGATAGCAAAAGTGATGAGGATTTGTCCTTTAGCTGAGCGCGAACAAGTCCGACCCTATCATCGGATTCAAAGATTGTGAAAAATTGTTTTTGCCTGTTTCTGTCGCACATAACACGTCTTCAGGTGGATGGATTTCGACAATTTTTTTTATTCGATCGCAAAAAGTGATGATGTGCCCTGTCTCACACCAGCATTTTGCAATTCCATGTCTCGTGACATACGCTTCGCATCGAAAAACCGAATCAACTTTGAGATATACAACTTTGCTTACCGCCACTTTTTTAGTGCAACTGCTCCCTGGGCCGCTGGGTCTGATATGATCCGTCTACCCTTTACAAGAAATATTAATTTTTCAATTTTGACGCGTTGTTGCTTGTTTTTACCTTACAACGACTGTCTATTAGGTTATAAAGCACGCTGAAAAAGATGGTTTTGCTATCTAGAGTCCAACTTGACTATGTTATACCTTTCATGAAGTTTCAAGGCTTTTTGCGGTTGACGAACCTGATGTCCAAAATGTTGCTTGTTTTCATGATTCTTTGGTTATATAATGCGGACAGGGCACCAAAAATGATTTATATACAGCTTTGTCGGTACACTGAATACGATGGTTTTGTATATCTAGAGCCCAGAAAGAATACTTTATATGCCTTTTTGGATGTTTTCAATGGGTTTAGGGTCAATGAACTCTGGTTTCCATAATGTAGTCTGCATTCAGTATTTTTGTAATATATTGTTTACAAGCCATCAAGCCAACGGTTTATGTATACGTTTTTTGGTAGACAGTTTCATTATCGAATACGTCATGCCTTGTCAGATGTTTTCAGTGGGTTTCGGGGCATTGGACATATACATCAAACATAAAGCCTGTTACAAATGATTACACAAAATGTACACTTGATGAAACCACGGTAGCTAAGTTTATTTTAGCTTGCTAGATACTAGTTTTAGTGGTATTATTGATTTGTGTTGTGTTTAGAGATATGTTAATATAACACATATGGACTTAAATACTAACTCTGTGCACTAAATTTAATTTGGTTGGACGGTACAAAATATTTTAGAACTGTAGATGGGTGGGAATATTTTCGTACATCTTGGAAAATATTCTAGCAGATTTCTTTAACTACAGTTGAAACAGACGAACACAACTATATATACAATAAGCAAGTACCAGCAGTGTATGACAAACGTACACATAGAAATTCTAGGTACCAAGCTGCGGAAATTCAGAAACCACGTGTTTTACGTTTAAGGTACCAGTACTGAAATTTAACACAAACGGTTGTCATGGAAATTTTGTAGCTTTTTGAACAAGACTATTTGAGATAAAAGTTTGCCAAGTTATAGTTGTGAGAACACTAGCCTCGAAATTCACTAAATGTTTGGCTGGACATAATTTTCGCTCTGTATTTTTATATATGTCATTTGGTTGGTGTATGTAAACTATTCTTCTTATTTAGATTTCACTGTTGGTGAAGTGAACAGTGCCCACTGCGCATAAAATATGATCTAGCCAGGGAATAACCGGAACCGGAACCAGCAACCGGAACCGTCCATTTAAACCGGATCCGGAACCGGAACCTGGTCTTCGAAATTTATATATAGTAAAACAGATGATGGAAGAAATGAAGGTATAGTGGATTTAAAATGCATTAAAAATAACTTTTACATTAAACTTAATGTTTTGCGATGGTATTATTGCCTTTCTGAAACTTTAAAGAGACTGAGGAAGCTAATAATGTTTATTTATCGATCAAATATGTCGATTTTTGGACACCCAGAGCAAAAAATGCCTTCCACTATACACTATTGCATATACTGCGTAAAATCGAGTATGCTTACAAAGCTTGGAGCGTAGAATACACATTTTCGCTCTGTCTCCAGTCGCCTCCCTTTACTACACATATGTTTGTTGTATGTTCTTCTGTAGGAAACTTAAAATTATTGGTTTATATGATTCAAAGAGAAAATAATAGATAGAAGGTAATTTTCTGATCAGTGGTCAGAGACACTGTTTAGGCTAGCGTTGGACAAACAGCGCCTGTCAGTTAGATCATAATGATGACAACTTTCTAATCAGAATGCTATAAATGAGACACACTGTGATGCTGCTCGCACAGTTTCAATAAATGCAGTTCATTGCCAGGAAAGTAGTTTCTAGCTATGTTGCAGATAACGTTAGTTTACTTCAATTTAGACTGATTTGCCAAGTTTACAAGCGCACTGGCGGTTGCTTGACGCAATTTATGTTAGCCAAGCCTACCCTAAGTACTTCTGCGTAAGTCATACTCTCTTACCGAGTTGGACCGGTTTAATTGAAACGTATCCCACAGACTTCTGGATGTGTAAAATAGCTGCTACAAGCATCAACCTGGCTTTGATTTAACAAACTCCTGCAGGTTATTATGAAAAATTCCTGCTCAAATTATGTGCCCTACTTACGTTTTACACGGCTAATTGCTTAGTTAATCTTTTCTTTTGCTTGGTTGTATTGGAGCTTGATCATTGTATAATATATATTACATATGTTTGGATTACAGGATAAAGCAAAAAACGTGGAAAATTTCAAACAAAATTTTTAAACCGGAATTCCGGTTCCGGTATGGTTTTTGCCCTTTGCCGGAACCGCAACCGGAACACGATTTTCGCCGGACCCGGAACCGGAATTCCGGTTACTCCCTGGATCTAGCTTACCCTCCCAAAGTTCTTACGGCAGCATCTACATAGTGCATAATTGAACGGAAAATTCAACATTTTTCACAAAATTATAGCCATTTTACATGTCTTAGACACTTAATTCTGCTAATTTCTTGAATATTTTAAATATTTTCTAACCGATATAGCTGAAAAGTTTTGCAATGTAAAAATGGTTACTATTGTTTGGATAAGTGTTTTAGCTATTAGGAGGCAGTAGGAACACCCTATTTTTTGACCTATTACTCATATCGACCACCGCCTTCCCTTTTTAAAACGCGACTCGCGAATTATGCACATATCTATCTCAGACCTCGATATTTTTTTATTTTATTATATTAAAATTCAATGGTGACACCGAAAATTTGATACTAACGATTTCGACGTCAAATAAACAAAAATGTTTATGCTGTTTCGGCCGATGTAGAAGGATGTTTTTGAAAGGACGAAATAATTTGTTTACCTGCGATGCTCTACCATTGAACTTCTCATTTTTGTAGGGATCGCAACTGATCCCGAATTTTCAGAATTTTCGCAACTGATCCCGAATTTTCAACTGATCCCGAATTCCCGAATTTTTGTAGGACCCGCCAAAACCACAAAATATTTTTTGCGACCCCATGTATCAAACTCAAACGCACACTTGTTTCATACGTATTTGAGTACTGTTAATATCTTATTTTGGTATTACATATCTGTAATTTTTAACGTAGGTATTCGATGATATAATTGTTCCAAAATGTATCAAAATGCCATCTCGATTTCAGATTCTCCTCGGCCCTCATTCCGCGATGGCAGGTATGACTCCGGGAGGCGGTGCTTCTAGTCATTTGATACCGGGAGTTGCTGGTATCGATACGAAACCGAAATAGCAAGAATTTGATGACACGTTTGATGACGATTTTTAAAGCCAACATAATAGTTCTGGACATCGGAGTTACCAGCTTGGCGTCATTATGTTAATGCGTTGAATTTCTTGTTTTACTGTGCCGTGACGAGAACGGAGCCGTGCAATGCTGTACGAACTTCACGCAGACATTCTTTGATGAATAGTGTCTGTGTTATGCCTACCTAGTAATGTTTAAGTGTATGAATGCGGCAAACAATAAACCCACACGGCCAATGGTTACTAATTCCTTTCAGGGTAGAAGAGGTGAGTAGTGGTCGCCTCAAACCTCAATATAGTGGTTTTGATCCGTACTGTCTGCTCTGGTGTGGTGCTGTAGAGATACATCACATGCGATTTATGAAACAACTATAGCAAAAACAAACTAAACAACAACAATTCAAAGGCGCACAAGCTTGAGTTTAGCCAATCCGAATTAAAGGTTCGACATCATTCCCACAAACCGTTTTTTCAAAAATGTACCTTTTGTAAAACTTGATAAAAACCCGCAAGTATTTTTGTACGTACCTGTAAAACTGGTCAGCCCAAACGGATTATATACAAATCTAACTTAGCCATAATTCACTACAGTTATCATACTAACAAAACATGTGAGAACTGCAGAACAACTGCTAGCTGTATTACGTATCTAACGAAAACGATGAAGGTACATAGTAGCACAAATTAGCCTCAGACGATTATTAAATGGGTTTCAGTTTTTTCAATAAAAACGGTACTCGATTATTCGAGGAGGAAAACGTGACATGATCACTAGAAGGAACTCGACGCGATCTCCTTTTCAAGTTACGTTCTTTGCAATGCGTCCCCAATGTGGAACTATAGATGGCTAAAGAAATGGCGACCAACTTTGTACCAGGACAACTTCGGTAATAAAATAAAATGGCTAACAGTAGCTTGGTTATAATAGGACTGTGATTATATGCCTTCGATAATAAACATATTTTTGGTAATCGATTTGATTCCCAATGTTATATAGCAACTACCCGTTAGCTGCCTCAGAAGGTGGCTAATTTAATGAGAACAGTTAATGTTACGTTTTATGATTGTCGAATAATTTCCTGCTCTATAGTGCACGGATACGGTCATGAACCGGATTCCTAGCGGCTCAATAACGTAGGCACATTAAAAAAATACAATTTGCTTGCGTTTGTGTGCCGTTCTATTCATAATTCGTCGCAAAACTATACTGAGAGGTATAATACTTGTCAGAAAATGACTGCCGCGTTGCCAGCGAACGACTCGCTCGAGATTGTTAACTGTACTAAAATCAATAGAAATCTGTGTATTCTGTTGAGCTAGTTGTGAGTCAGCGGGTCTCATTTTTGGGCGAAAACTTCGTGTCTGCTCTGCGGCATTATGTTACGGAATGTATTTTATTTATTTACGTTATTTGCTGTATTATTTTCACTGAAACCGTGAATCCATGTTGGTTATATGTGCTTTAATTTAGACCAAAATGATCCTGAAATATAATGCAGGCCATGCCGCTCTTTATATACTAAGTTAAGGTTCTTATATGACATACACTAAGCCTAAGTCCGGAACTGCCGGCCCCGAACCCACACTGTAAACCGTTCATTTTGTGTAACGTAAAAACGTAACGTCCACGCATGGTTACTACTTGGGCTCTAGTATAATATTGTTTTTCTACCCGATGTAGTTGCTGATTATCGTAATCTGTGACATTTTGGCCTAGTATTTATATTTTACTACCACGCATGAATGCTATTTTCTGAACCGTGTGATAGTAATCATACGCTTATACAGTTGGTTTGTTTTCATATTTTTGTTCTCTCTTTATGCGGCGTTCACGTTATAATGTCCCCGCTGTTTGGAACTTTTTACCCCCTGTAGTCGCGACCCTACCGTATAGACAGTCAGGGTGATACCCATACTGTATATCAAATGCCGAGGGTGTACGACACACCCTTAGCTACTACATTTTTTCTAGACAGTGTCGTACACACCATTAGCTACCGATTTGGCGCGAATTAACTATAACGGACACCGTCTGTAGCTAATGCGGTTTATTAGTCAACTGTCCTGTGGAGTTTTTCCTAAATTCTCGATATTTGTATCTAGACCATAGGAACATTGCTCAAATAATTCCGAACACTGTCAATAAAACTGCCAGAAGACACGGTGTGCCTGACACTGTCGGTAAGCCGTAATACGCGTAACTAGTTACCGTTGAAAAAAATTATTAAAAACATAGGGGTGTCTAAGACACCCTGTTGTCAACGGTGTGTCTGACACTGTGTGGGGTACATAGGTTCCAAACGTTGGGGACATTATAACGTGAACGCCGCATTACGTTTATAACTTGGTGTTCCGGTGTATAGCTTCCCCAATAGCGCTTTGTTGTTAGCCAGATAGAGGATCATCGTTTGAGTTTCTTATTTCAGTGCCTTCACTTTCCACGGGAGTTAACTGTCCTATCCACTATCAGCGCTTCGTATATATACATAGGCGATGCAACCAGTGCTAATTGCGTGTATATCCCTTGATCGCAGAACATTCAATATTACAAAAGTCTCGCATCTAGGGGCATCATTTTCGGATAGCAGTCATAAGCGCCATAATAGGGTTGGGTTTACTTCGCCTCAAGTAATATTTACATGGCTGAAGCTCCGGAACCTCCCCCTACCGCATCTCAGAGCGCAGTAAATTTCAGCATCAGGAGCATAATAAAAATTGGGCAAAATTATAAAGAAAACTCGAGGAATCTAAAGAAAGTTTTGGTTACGCCAGGCTCTGCTGCCACCACTCGTTCTCGCTGCCAAGGCAGACTCTCCGCCGCCACCTGAAAGCCGACGGATCTTGGGTCCTATGACTAAAATGGTGTTTTACTTATCCAAAGTATTGCCCTTTGGACTTCCTTAAAGTAATTGTGGTTATAATGAAAATGCTATTCAATGATAATGTTTGGTTGTCTACAAAAACGTCGATATAATGTAAAAGAATAGTATAGTGAATTTTTGATGCCTCCCAAGCTATTCCACTATAAGTCAGTCAAAGTCCAGTCAAAAGTATGTTGTTTAGTTATTTTTATATGATTAGTAAATCTATGTTTTATTATATAACTAGGGCGCATACAGAACTCTTTGGCGTATATATAAATTATCACGTTTCAGTTATCAGGCAAGTAGTGGTTAAGCGATTAACGGTCACCAAGAAATGGAAAGTGCTCTCGTAGTAAAAACCCAGCTATAAAAGTAATATAGGGGTGTCTCTGCCCGGCAGACGCGGCTGGACCGCGAACTATGCTCAAACTCGATTATTTGGTCATCGGCGAACGGCGTCAAAGAGAGGTCATTCGAGGCAATGACTTTGTCTGCAACGGTTGCCATTTTATATACATAGACCGAACGGCGATGATAAAATAGGATAACCAAGCTAAGTAATATAACTAAATTACCAGCTTTCTTTGGGTTACTACGCACTATGAGGTCATGGAAAACTTCGTAGAAACAGGCCTAATCCGCGCTTCGCCCGGCAAGGAAAAACTTAAGGACGGAAACAGTGTCGTGATTGGAGTTCAGATTAGAGTTTTATGAACACAGTTTTGCTTTCTTTAACACCAGGACATTACCGTAAAGATTTTAAGTCTCTAACTTAGAAAATGTAAATTTTTCCTAGGTTTCGCACTTCACGCTGCGCTGGAAACCTTAATCGCTTAGCTCATCAAAACTACGTCTTGGTTATGAGAATTTTAGGTTTGCAATGGAGTGTGATTCGATGGATCATAAGTTTTTTTACGAGTTCCGCATATGATTCAGGGTTGCATTGTCTAGCTTTCTGGGTTTGATTTCAGTATAATTTGACACTAAATTAATTAGGTTTGGTTCGATCATTAATTACTAGGGACGTAGGTAATCACCATGTCATCCATAATTTCATAGGGCATAGGTTTAGCGTCAGCAACAAATATAACGCAGGTAGGTATCCATATCGACTGGCGTTACGTGCGAAACAAAGGTAGAACTGGGGGTGCAATTTGTACGATGATTAATTGTTAAATCCAAAATTTACTAGATTTAGTTTAACCCTAACGACGTGATTGTGTGCTACAATCCTTAAGTACAATAGTATTATGCTAAGCACTGACTGCATTCACGCTAATGCAAGGTTCCAACTTAGGAGGGAATCCAATAGGAATGAGGGAGCACCTCGGAGTCCAAAAATTGATTGCGATTTATGCCTTGTTATAGCGCCGCTTATCGGTTCTGCATTTGCGACGATGTAATTTCCTGTAGGGCGACCGGAATCAAGAGTATTTTGTTCGAGTAATCTAAAATATACTAAGGTTCAAATAATCAATAGAGCATTGAACTGATTGTACGAACTGGAATTAGGCGGCGTTTACGTTATAAAAAAGCTCTTCCATGTGGAAGTTTTGTCCCCCCTTTGTGTCTCTGCCGCCATCTATTATATATATAGTGTCTTGGACACCATAGTGCTTACGGTGGTATTTTAAGATAGTATACACAGGTAGTGTATTGTTGAAAATGACCTGGTGTAGACTACACCATAGAATTTAAAAAAAATATATGGTGTTCGCTACACCATGCCGTTATTTACAGACTTTATGCTATGTGATTATCTATGGTGTCCTTGACGCCGTCTATAAAAACAATAGGCAGATCTTAACACTATAGGTAAGTTGATCGTATATCATGCACCATCAGTTTTATTACATAGTGTAGGTAAGTACTGGATGTATAGTGCAGAATATTGAAGGCAAAACTTCCACAAGGGATGTCCTTTATAACGTTAAACGCAGTGTTTATCAGAAAACAGCTAGGAACACTTATCTTTAATATAAGTCGGTTACAGGATTGGCAAAATTCTGAGAATAAGAATTCCACCGCCTCTCACCTACGCACCGACGGTTCTAAGACTTTCAGTTGCTAGCATCGCTGCCAATGAACGGACCAAGGCACCGCCGCACGATAGTGTCGCCATAGGCTATTACAGTACCGCATTACGACAACCAGTTCGGACGTTTTTTGATAAACGTCAACAATTAGTGCGAAATATCAAATTTACCATTGTAGGAATGGAGCCTTAGACACGGCTACGATTTAGTGAAAACCAATATTGGGACTGAAACAAGGGGATCCGAACAATTCCAAGTTGAGAACAACATTAATCAGTCGTAGAGGAGCTCAAAAATTTAGCAAGCAAAAGGAGGCGATTGCCTCTCTTCCGAGTGACAAGTTCAGGGAAAGGTCATTACTGCGCGGGATTCGTGCAACCAAATGAACTGTGTTACGACCCGCTAGCACCGCGATGACCGCAGGTGATTTATAAACCGGCGTGACGCAGCACGAATTTTAAGTAAACCCTCAAATGGCAAATAAACAGGCAAAGCAGCAACATATAAATTACCACGTTTCAATTATCATGCAACTAGTGGTTAAGCGATTAACGGTCACCAAGAAAGATTAACGCTCACCCTAGTAAGCGCCCAAATTCGCATATGGGTATCTCGGCCTGGCATACCGGCGAACTATGCAAAAATTCTACAATTTATTTGGCTATCGGCTACCGTTGTCAAAAACAGGTCAGGCAATGACTTTGTCTGCAACGGTTGCCCCCATTTTAAAGAAACCGATCGGCGATGATAAAATATGATCACGTCGCCAACGCTAGGTAAGATAACTAAATTGTCACCCTTCCTTGGGTTATTACACGCTATGACGCCATGGAAAACTTCGTAGGAATAAGTTAGACCAACAAGGAGAAACTTAAGGACGAAAACTGTATATTATTGGAGTTGAGATTATGGTTTCGGGACAACGGTGTGTTTAAATACCAGGTAAAATATAACATCTGCCAGAATAGAACTTAACACTGTCTCATGGACACGAATCAATTGCCGTACATATAAGGAAGGACCGGAAGTTCGACGTCAGATATTTCTTAATGTAGGAACGGAGTCACTCGCATGGTTTATATGTCTGACGGTCGAGCAGAATTTCGAAAGTGGCTCGAGAAAGTATAAAATTGACTGTCTTCCAAAATCCTAAGAAAATGGATTTGGATCATTTTATCTAGCTTATATTCGCATAGAAATTCAGCAAATTGATCTTCAGAAACTTTTATGACATACTGCTTAGTATTGATAGTTCATGAACTACGAACCGAGTACGCGCAGAAGTGATTACAAAAAAGGTCGTCAGTGACACTAGTTGACAGGAGCGAAAACAGTGCTATCGAAGTTTAACTATTAAACTATCCACGAATAACTCGCAAAATGATGGAAAACGGAGTGGGTATGGTGACTCTGTGCTTAGCGGCCATTTCGCGGTTCCAAATCTGGGTCCCTGAGCCGATTTACAACCCAACGATAGCAATATATCGGCATTACTTTTACTGCAACGTTAAGGTCAATTTAGCTGAATTTCTATGCGAATATAAGCTAGATAAAATGATCCGAATCCCGTTTCTTTTAGGATTTTGGAAGAAGATTGATTTTATCTTTCTAGAGCCACTTTCGAAATTCTGCTCGACCGTCAGACATATAAACCATGCGAGTGACTCCGTTCCTACATTAAGAAATATCTGACGTCGAACTTCCGGTCCTTCCTTATATGTACGGCAATTGATTCGTGTCCATGAGACAGTGTTAAGTTCTATTCTGGCAGATGTTATATTTTACCTGGTATTTAAACACACCATTATTACCAAAACCATAATCTCAACTCCAATAATATTATTTTTCATTGTTAACTATAGTACTAGGTTGTACAAACTTCCCATCGCTAATAGCGTGTAATAACCCAAAAAGTTAGTTTATCTTACCTAGCATTTAGCAACGTGAGTATGGCGCAACATTTCTTAAATGGGGGTTCAGACAAAGCAATTTGCCTAACCTAGACAACGGTAGCCCAAATCTCCACCCCAAATAAATTGCGAATTTTTGCATAAGTTGGCCGCTGTATGATTTGAGCATACTGAGTGAGCCTAAGAATCTTTCTTGGTGACCGTAATCGCTTAACCACTCATTTGCATGATAATTGAAACGTGATTTAGTTTATATGTTGCTGCTTTGCCTGTTTATTTCCCCATTTTTGAGGTTTTACTTAAAAATTCCATCGTGTCGTGGCGCGTCCTAAAATCGCCTGCAGTCCCGGTCGCGCTAGCGGGTCGTGACGCGGTTCGTTTGCCGCACGGAGTGCCGCGCCGTGATGTTTCCTGATTTCCTCAGCTCGGAAGAGAGGCAATCGCCTCCTTTGTTGTTTTGAGCTCCTCTACGAGCTGATTAATGTTTCTTGTTCTCAAATTCAAATTGTTCAGATCCCTCTGTTTTGGGGGCCAATATTGGTTTTCGCTGAGAAAATGGTGCCACCTCCTCGCCCCATTTCATTCCTACAATCGTAAATTTGATATTTCGCACTAATTGTTGACGTTTATAGAAAAAACGTCAAATTTTGGTTGTCGTAATAATGGTACTGTAATAGCCTATGGCGACACTATGCAGTGCGGCGGTGCCTTGGTCCGTTAAGTTCATCGCACAATATTAACAACTGAAACCGTAAAGTTCATTCGGTGCGTAGTGAGAGGCGGTGGAGGTTTATTTTTGCCAATCCTGTGACCGACTTGTCAAAGTACAGTGTTCCTAGCTGTTTTCTGATAAACACTGCGTTTAACGTTATAAAGGACATCCCTTGTGGAAGTTTTGCCTTCAATATTCTGCACTATACATCCAGTACTTACCCTACACTATGTAATAAAACTGATGGTGCATGATATACAATACGAGTTATGTTAAGATCTGCCTATTGTTTTTATAACGGCGTGAGGAGACACCATACAGATAATCACATAGCATAAAGTCTGTAAATAACGGCATGGTGTAGCGAAAACACATATATTTTTTTGCAATTACCTGTGTATCTATTGCTTTAAAAATACCACCGTAACTTATGGTGTCCGAGCGTATATATAGATGGCGGCAGACACGAAGGGGGACAAAACTTCCGCATGAAGAGCTTTTTTTATAACGTAAACGCCGCCTAATTAGTTCGGTACCGTTCTATTGAATTGAACCTTTAGTATATTTTTAGATTACTCAAAACAAAATACTCTTGATTGCCGTCGCCCCTACAGGAAATTACATCGTGGTCAAATGTGCAGAACATGCGGTTTCGGCGCTATGACGACATAATGGCGAAATCTCGGAGGTGTCGTGCCTATTGGAGGTCCTATTAATTGGAAGTCTTGCATTGACGTCAATGCAGTAAGTACTTTTAGTTTTCGTGGTGTACTTAATTATGGTTTCGTGGCGTCAGTTTTTAGGTTAAACTAAATCTAGTAGAATTTTGGATTTATGCATCTACAGCCCCAGTTCTACCTTTGTTTGAGCCAGTCGATATGGAATATTTTTATCATTATATTTGTTGCTGACGCTGAACCTATGCCCTATGAAAATTATGGAGAAAATGACATGGTACATTGTCCCTAGTGATACCAAAACCAAACCTAAATTAATTTTAGTGTCAAATTACTGGAAATCGAACCCCGGAAAGCTAGAACAATCCGATTTTCTGAAATGTGTCGGAATTTCGGGAAAAAAAAAAAAATCAAATAACTCCGTTGCAAACCTAAAATTCTCATAACCAAGACGTAGTTTTGATGAGCTAAGCGATTGAGGTTTTCCCAGCGCAGCGTGAAGTGCGATTCTAGGAAAAATTTACATTTTAGTTAGAGACTAAAATCTTTTACGGTAATTTCCCTGGGGTGTAAAAGAAAAAAGCAAAACCTTGTTTTCATAAAATTTCTAATCAGAACTGCAATAAATATTTTCCTTGCCGGCAAAACCAATTAACATATTTCTAGAAATTTTGCTAATCTATGATTTCAAAAAAAAAATAATAAGTTATATTACTTAGCTTGGTTATCCTATTTTCATCGCCGTTTCGGTTTTTGTCTATGTATATAAAATGGCAACCAGTTTTGCAGACAAAGTCATTGCCTCAAATGACCTCTTTGACGCCGTCCGCCGATGAGCGAATAATCGAGTTTGAGCATAACGTTGGGCACTGCGACACCCCCTCCTGCTTTTATGCAGCTCAGTTTTTCTACGAATTTTCTTGGTGGGCCGAGCGTTAAGCCACTACTACCTATAGCTGAAACGTGATCATTTTATATATACGCCAAAGAGTTCTGTATGCGCCCCCTCGGTATAGATAAATAAAAGTTGAGTCATAAAAATAACTAGAAACAACATACTTTTGAACTTTGACTGACTTATAGTGGAATATTGGGAGGCATCAAAAATTCGCTATACTTATTCTTTTTACATTATATCAACGTTTTTTGTAGACAACCGAACATTATCATTGAATAGCATTTTTCATTATAACCACAAAGTACTTTAAGGAAGTCGAAGGGCAATCTTTTGGATAAGTAAAACACCATTTTAGTCATCAAACCCAAGAATCCGTGCGGCTGGCAGCGGAAAGTCTGCCCTTGCGGCGAGATCATCCACAGCAGAATTGGCGTAACCAAAACTTTCTTTAGATTCCTCGAGTTTTCTTATAATTTTGCCCAAATTTTATTATGCTATAAATACAAAAATTTATACCTCTGAGAATGGGAGGTTCGTTTTTGAGCCATGTGGGGGTCTTGACAAATAACACTTATGACTGCCTATCAAAATGATGCCCCTCAATGCGAGAGCTTTTGTGATCTGAATGTTCTCGTCAAGGGACTATACACAATTCCACAGCTCGTTTGGTGGCCTATGTGTATACGAAGCGTGTGGAATCGAATTGCATAAAAGGCTGAGAGTGAGAACTCGAACGATGGTGTTCTGTGGCTCACGACGGACACCGGAAACACCGAGTTGTGGGAGCAAAATGCGGCGTTCACGTTATAATGTCCCCAACGTTTGGAACCTATGTACCCCACACGGTGTGACGCACCGTAAAAAAACAACAGTGAGCGCCCCTATGTTTTAATAATTTTTTTCAACGGTAACTGGGGAAAATTTTGCGCGCGTCTCCACTTCCCGACAGTGTCGCGCCCGTGTCTTCTGGCAGTTTTGCACGTGTTAGGAAAATTATTGCAGAGCAATGTTCCTATGTCTAGATCAAATATCGAGGTTAGGGGTTCCACAGACAGTTGACTAATAAACCGCATTAGCTACAGACAGTGTCGGTTAGTTTTTTGGCACAATGCATTAGTTAATGCGTACCGAGAGCACTGTCTAGAAAAAATGTGGTGCACTGAGGTGTGTCGTACACCCTCGGCATGTTGTACAGTACTGTGGGTATCACCCTGGGCTCTACGGTAGGGCTGCAGGGGTAAAAAGTTCCGAACAGCGGGGACACTTGAACGCGGCCCGTGAGGAGAACAAAAAATATGAAAACAAACCGACTGTTATGAGCGTATGATTATATCACGCGCGTTTCAGAAAATAGCATTCATGCGTGGTAGTAAATATGCAAATACTAGGCCAAAATGTCACAGGATTATCACAACTACATCGGGTAGAAAAACGATATTATACTATAACCCAAGTCGTAACCATGCGTGGACATTTTTACGTTACAAAATGAACGGTTTACAGTGTGGGTTGGCCGGACATTATGTATGTCATATAAGAACCTTAACTTGGTAATATAAAAATTATATATTTCCAGATTATTCATCTAATTAAAGCACGGTATAAGACCAACATGGATTCACATTTAGTGAAAATAATACACAAACAGCGTAAATAAATAAATAAATTGCATTCCCACTATAATGCCGCAGACACGAAGTTTCGCCAAAAATAGGATTTCACTGACTCACAGACTAGGCTAGACAGGATACACAGATTTCTATTGATTTTAGTACAAGTTCACAGTCTCGACCTCCGCTGAGACACGGCAGTCCTCATTTTCTGACAAGATATTATACCTCTCAGTATAGTTTTGCGACGAATTATGAATAGAAGCGCGGGACGCAAGCAAATTGTATTTTTTTAATGTGCCTACATTTATTAGCCGCTAGGATCCCGGTTTCGTGACCGTATCCGTGCACGACCGGGAAATTATTCGATCATAAAAGTGGGCGTAACTGTTCTCATTAAATTGGCCGCCTTCTGAGGCAGGGCTGAGCTTAGAGTCATTGTATAAGCATTCGGAATCAATGGTACCAAAAAGATATTTCGCGGTGTGATCGCAGTCCTTATTATAAGGCCCAGAGAGCTACTGTAGCCATTTTATTTTGTACCCAAAGTTGTCCTGGTACAAAGTTGGTCGCCATTTTTGTTTCCACCGTATATAGTTCCACATTGGTTCGCATTGAGAAGAACATAACTTGGTCGCGGCGTCAAACCCCCCCTTCTAGTGGATACATAGCGTTTTTTTATAGAATAATCGAGTACCGTTTTATTGAAAAACTGAAACCGTAATAATCGTATAAAGTTAATTTGTGCTACCTATTTCATCAGTTTTTCGTAGATCAAGTCAGCTCGCGCTCTGCAGTTCTCACATGTTTTGTTGCGTAATAACTGTAGTGATATGATTTATTTGTTACGGTTAGTTTGTGTAGTTTGGTTAGATTGGAGAATGAATTGATATTGTGTTATGGGGGTACTGTAGCGGTGAAGACTGTAAGACGCATTGTACCTGAAATTGTAGTTTGGTATGTTGTGATATTGAGTTCTGATATGGTAAACACTATTCATCAAAAGAATGTTCTGCGTAAAAGTTCGTACGGCATTGCGCGCTCCGTTCTGCGTCACGGCACAGTAAAACTCGGAGGTCAAATAATTCCAACACAAGTCGTAACTGCAATGTCAGACTATTATGTTGGCAGC